>JXTC01000038.1:735419-804539 GCA_002914845.1 Trema orientale | reverse complement strand
AATGGACGAAATATTATCTTGATTCTGCTTATACACCTGTAAAAAATCATTATCCAAGATTTGATGTAATAAAGAGCAAGAATCAATCTAAAAATAGAAACTTAATCAAAGGAAAATAAGATAAAATAGCTCAATCAATTAGGCCTAACTTAGTCACGAAATTCCATCGGAAATAATCCTTATTATCCTTCTAGAAACGTTTAATAAGGAAAATTAGGCCAAAAGATGCAAGAACAAAAAGTTTCCAAAATTAGATTTTCGGCCTATGTAAATCCGTTGCGAGCAATCCTGTAAATCTGTTACAACAAGTATTTTTACAACATCAGCAGACCTGTTGCAACAACTTGTTAGTTTTCTCACAACAACTTGAGTTTATTGTTTTTGCCAATTGTTTGCCAACACTTGTCAATGCCTTGGACCTAACACCATCCGAGTCACATTCATAGAAATACCTAACTACTCTTGCTGACAATACCAAACCACGTAATATTATCAAAATAATTCATATAACTCTACATAAAATTTCTTTCACATTCAATAATAAAGAAATTCAACATTTCAAAATGTAATATAAAAATCAGCACCTTCTAACATAAACTGGTTAAGTATAGCTCTTACCGAAATTTGCGTAAGCATGTACCAAATTTTTAGTTGGGATGGCTCACATCGACTACGTTCGTCGTGGGAAAGAATTTGCGCATAGCAATCTATAATCTATTCATGAAAAGAAATTCAACGGTGTCAAAAGAATACATATATTACATTCGAATTAGTTATGTACATAACTAACCATCACATTTGACAAGAAGAATTCTCTTTACTTATACTGCCTAATATCTGTCCACCTAGAAGCATGTATTCCATGTACTTGCAAGGAATAGAAACTTTCCCATACAATGCAAGCTCATAACTGAGATATCAAATTGTAGACAAGTTAACTAGTAATTACTTAGATCATATGAGCAAAAATTACCTCAACAAATCCAACTTACCTCCATGCAATGGTGCTACTAAAAATAAAAAGAACCACCTTAAACATTTGTAGACCAACACCATCATCTTTGAGTGTGAAAGGAAAAATAACAGTACCATTTGAGTACTTAAATTTCTCATACCAACTACTCTCATCCAAGGCCACACGTTTTTTCTTTCCAGTGCTCATGTCGACCTTTCCTCTATGTAGTGTCTTTCTTCTTACATAATGTAGTTAAATCAATTATTGTAGCCTCTCACACTGGGCTGCCTTCTTGACCTTCATTGCATTCTTGAGCTTCGCTGCCTTCTTTAGCTGGCTTGCCTCCTTGACCTGGCCTGCCTCCTTGAGCTAGGTTGCCTTGTTTAGTCAGGCTGACTTGTTCAAGTTTTGATCTTCTTGAGCTTGATTCATCAGCATGCCTTTTGCCCTTTGAGGTACCTGTACTATACTTAACATTCTTCTCATCAGATGTGGCAACACATTTCTCTGACTTGTTTAAATTCTGCTCACTCTCCTCCTTCTTACTTCCAAAAGCCCCCTTACTTATCAATGACTCCACCATCTTCTGCATACCGTCCATAATACTTTTCCTCATCTTTTCTGACTCCATCTCAATTAAATGAGTAATATGGTCAGGAAAATATACTACCATCGACCTCAATGTTGCTACCTCATCCTTCAGCATTGCTAGTTCATCTTGTTTCCCTTGACATTCAGTAGATTGGCCAGTATATTTGGTAGGAAATCTCGATGACGACGAAACATCTTTCTTCGGAGATGTCATTAGTCCATCGATCTTCTTCTTCACTTTTTTCTTGGGACAGGCCAGTTGGTTCTCGTTCTCAAGAGCTATCAATTTCAGCTGCAATAACAATAACAAGCACAACACACTTTGTTAGACGCTAAATAATGTTGCAATATAGATTAACATGTTCTTATAAATTTCAAAATCATTAACAAGTATGCATACCTCACTGCTACTAAATCCACCAATCCTGCGGATCCACTTCAAAATGTGGCTACACTATTCAAAATCCCATAAATCAATGGGATGAATTGACCTATCAACATAACCAGTTTGCCACTCCACATGGTGTAGATATAAAAGCTACACCGAAAAAAAAAAGATTTTCTTAAAACAAAAACACCAAGTTATCATATTATAATAAAAGAATCTTTTCTCTCCAATCAACTTATTTACCTGCAAGTATATAGTGCATCCAGATAAGTTCTTTGCATGTTTTACCTGATAACGTCTAATAGACTCCATAAGGTGACGTACAGCATGACTTGCCCAGTTTTTCTTCCCTAAGTTCCTTATATCACTTACCGCATTCAAATACAAATTACTCAGGTGGATCCCTGTCAGAGGACATAAGATTGCCCCAATGGCAAGCAGTGTAAACCTTGCAAGAAACAAATCATCAGCATCCCACAAGTCTTGCAACTGTTCCTCTAGATCAGACAGTGATACTCGACATTTATCGCCTATTATAGCATCCTTCAAATCTGATATATCTGAAACACCTTGAAATTCAATGCTTTTACCCCTATCTTTTATCCCCATAATCATCTCAAAACTAGACCTTGATAATGCATATTTATTCCTATGTAGAGTAAGACAACATCTGCTAGGGTCAATGTTGTCTAACAACCAGAGAATTAAACTTATGTTCACAATAGGACAGTTCTGACGCAAGAATATCCCAAACCCAACTTGCCTAACAGCATCCTTTTGAGCCTCTATTAAAACATTACCAATCCTACTCAAGTGATCAAATTAGCAACGTGATTTCAGTTCTCTTGCTTTGTCATTATCTGCCTCACTTTCACCCTGCAACTCACCACTTTCTGCATGGTGTATCTCTGTATCATGTCCAAAGTCTGCATAATTTGCCTTTTCTGCTTCCGTTAGCTTTGAATACAGCAGTGCAAATTCCTTACGGATCTGTTATTAAATAAACCATTTGCATAAATGAAACTCACGTACAATACCATGATAAAGTGATTATAAACACCTATAAAATTTACCTCTGCCTCTTTTTACCCAAGTTTTGGTTCCTAAAAGAAGTGTAATGACTCTTGCTGCAAACATACCACTCAAGTCAAAATAATTATTACTTAAAAGAGCAAACAATTGTTCAACTTACAACAATAAAAATAATCCAATCAACTTACAAGAAATTATTCCATGGTGTTGCTCGTTTTGGAGGGACTTCCCTACTCTTACCACGATGACTTCCCTTTGGAGGCATCTTTCATCAATCTGCACACAGATTTAAATATTCACACATTAATACTTTATAATCCAATTCAATATATCCATAATTGAAAACACGTACATTAAATTTTGGAAATCACAACACTATAATTACATAGGTATCTAATTATCTCTATTATATAAAAACACAACTATTGTAAACTATATTCAAAGTGAAAGTCGTTGTGCTCACTGGAATTGCGGAAAATGCGAATTCCAATCTATAACTAGGTGATGTCAACAACAAAACCACTAAGGAAAAGTCTATGGACAACCTTTTGAACAATGTTTGATATTACCAAAAAAAGGTGTTCCCCGTTTTTGGTTACCTTGAAGTTAGGTAATACTCCTTTTCGTTCCACCCTTTCGAGTTCCAGTTAACTAGCAACAATTTGAAGTTGCCAAAAAACTAGAGGTCCAGTTACCATCTCTGGTCCAGTTATCATCTCTTCCTTAATCATACATGCATATCTCATATCTATGTCAATTTTGGCTTCAAAATATCATATATTAAACCTTTTCGTAAGTATAATCTTTTGACTATTTTTGTTCAAGGTTTTCAACTCTTAATGGCATATAATCTTATTATTTTTTAACCTTACACTATTCACTAAATTACATATTAGATATCAGCTCTTCCCAACATCAAAACCAAAATAATGGGTACATCAGACCAATAGAACAACTTTTATAAACTATATTCATGTTCACAACTAACAGCTTTATAAATACACTCAATCATAGACATACAATTTCAAAATTTTGGGTTCCCACTACCCACACAAACAAAGACGATTTCTTTCTATCAACCTTACCAAGGAAATAATACTGCTACCAAAATTAAAGGAAACTAAACTATAGTTTCTTCAGATAACCAAAAAACCCACATTACAGATCCTAAAACCACGATTTATTACAACTTTATCTACCGAAATATAGTTAAAAAAAAAATTAGAACTTGCCTGGGGATGGACCTCCAAAGAAGTAGAGATGCAAATGACCTTCGAACCTCAGCTCAAAAATGCCCGCCAAAATCCTCTTGAACAATCTTCTCTACTACCCTTGCTCTTGTTCGTTTGAAAAAAAAAAAATTCTTGAAAATACACTAGCCTATGTTTGTTAGGAAGGAAAAGGGAGAGGAAAGAAAAGTTTTGATGGAAAAGTAGAGGGAAATAAAAATTTGGGTTGTTTAGTAGAAGGGAAAAGGGAAGGGAAGAGAAAAGGAGAGGGAAAAGGGGAGGGAAAAAAGTGGTAGGACCCATTCAAATATTTTCCTCCCAAAAATAGGGAGGAAAAGTTTTTTACTCATATTTTAAAGTGAATTTACCAAATTAACTGTGTATACTACTTTTAAAATTTTAATAAAAAAGGCAAAAGAGTCATTTTAAAATATATTAGTTTTCTTTCCTTCCTAAGTACCAAACAATAATGGAGGAAAGACACTTTCCTTTCTATCCTACACATTTTCTTTCCCTCCTACTTTCTTTCCTCTCTACCAAACATAGCTTAAAGAAAGCAACCGGTTGAAGGGAGAGAGAGAGTCTATAAGCTTTACAACTGGTTGCCATAATCATTACCCCTATAGCCTAGACTGCAGCTAATACAGACCTACTTAATCTAGATTTTATCCTAGCCATTCAGTTTCTTCTTTAAATTATTTAACGGTCCATATCAAAAAGGGACTGGTCTCGTTTTTTAATCGGACGGGACAACATCCGCACCCACCCTAAACCTAATCATATATATATATATATATATAGGTTGCCAATCCAGTAGGTACCCATAGGGCATGGATGTAGTCCCGCTCACGGGACCAGTCCCATTCATGTTTTGACCAACACAGATCATGTTTTGGCTAACACAGATTGGTCAAAATATGACATGTGTTGGCCAAAATATGAACGGGACCGGTCCCCTCGAGGGGACTACATCCGTGGCCGGTGCCCATATAGGTATATATATGTATATATATATATATTTTAATCGCTTTGTTGAGAATGCGGAAAGTTCAACTGCTGAAATACCAATGGTCAGACTAAACTTTTTTTTTTTTTTTGGTGTAAAGGAAAAAAAAAAAGTCAGACTTAACTTGATAACTGGTACTATCGACAATGTGTTAGCTTCTAGTAATAATCCTAATCGATCGGTTCATGATAATTAATGTTAGGGACGCTCGTCTTTGGCCAGTTATTATTAAGTGGTTGTACGTCCAATTAATCTACATATATATATTGGTACCCATTATCTTAAAAAAAATTTAAAAGCAAAGCCTTTTCTCCTTTTTATTTTTGACTAACATGTCAATCTAACAATTGCAATAATGATTTTTAACAATGAAAACGTGCCCAGCTAATTCTTTTCCTATGTTTTTCTCCTTGTATAGTATATTATATATATACGATACGAACAATATATTAGTAATAAAATGAAATAATGATAAGAGTAATAATGATAATTGCAGAACTAACGGAACATAACATGAAACCTGGAGCCACGTATAGGTTCATAAAAAAATGGACAAAAATATAAAAGACAATGATTGAGAGAGAAACAAATGAGTCAAGAGTCAAAAACCATCGACTAATTAACGAAAGTGGAATTCTCTTAGCAAAGGTATATTAGAAGAATATAGAAAAGTAATAGTAGTGGGTAACTACTAATTAATTAAGTTTGGAGCTTTGTGTGTATATATACATATATGTATACTTTGTATAGGTAAAAAAAAAAAAAAAATGCCTACTGAATAATGCCCATAAATTAATAATATATAGTTGACTAATCTGTCTCATGGGCATCCTGTGCTTCTCCGCCGAACGACCCGTTACACTCACAGCTAGCATTACAGCTTGAAGCTTCTTTTCGGTTGGATAGAGGTTACAACTCACAACCTTGCTTAAGTTGGGATCACTGCGGTGATCGGGATAATATATTATAGATAAATTCACTTCGAAAAGATATTCATATATAATAACTGGAGGATGCAAAGTCATTTCATTCCAAAATTAATTATATGATTACGCACGTCACCTAATCCAAAAGACTCTTTAGCTTCAGCCTAAAAAAAACAAACCTCACGAGTCACAACCCTACCCTCAGTCAAAATAGCCTCCACTTGCACTATCTCTTTCTTTTAAAGTAGAAAATAATAAATTAAAAAAAAATTTACTGTAGTTTCACTTTATAATAGAGTAATGTTACAAGGTATTATAAAACAATGCTATAACACACAACATAATGTATTAATTTGTTTCTTACTGATTATTTATAGATGTACTTTGAGTAGGGTACATATAAGACCACATTATTAATTAGAGTCACTCAATAATGGACTGGCACGTCATTCTGTTATTGAGTACCACATATGTTTCTTACTAATTATTTATAGGTGTACTTCAGATAGGGTACATGTGAGACTATATTATTAATTGAAATCACCTAATAACGGACTGACATGCCATTCTGTTATTAAGCACCACATATTTTTTATACGAATTCTACATTTATCATGATATTAATTTGATTAGACATATTGTTTATATACTATTTGTTGAAAATTATTAGATATTAAATATTTCAAAACGAAATCAGTAATATATAATAAATGTCAACAAATCCTATTGGCATAAAAATAATTAGCTGGGAAAAGTTATTTAGATGATCGACAAAATGCATACGTTTGATAAAAGTACGCAATTCAATTGTATAATTCAAAAATTATTTCTACATGTATGACTGAAACATAAGTTAACAAACATTATATAACATGCATAGAGCTAGAGTTATAAACTTATAATTTACGGTTTTTATTAAAAAGGGAAGTTATAATTGGTATTTAGAAATAACAAACATGCCAATAGAATGCGCCAAACTGAAAATCTTTAGGAAAAACAAGGTCGATTGTTGTTGCTTAGAAATCCGACTCTTTAAAAATGACAAAAGGATCTTCATGTTTCAAGTTTAGTGTCTTCGATCGTCATGTTTGAAGTTTCGAGTCCTCTTGGATCGTGGATGCATGTGGGCTGTGGGATTCATCTTGCAACAATGGGGCTCACATGAACATCACAGCACAGGAATCCAATTGAATATGAAATGATCCGGGTGGAGCCACATGAAACTCGGGTCGACGAGACACCTAGCAATTATAGTCTCACAAAATTTCTACAGTATTTATCCGAGCCAGATGCTTAACACGGGCCACTAGAGAATAAAATAAGACATAAAATTAAGCACTGGGCATCAATAATGGCTAACGACGTATTAACCTGTTACTAGTGTTTTTATTAATATTAATCTGTTACTAGTGATTTTAATTAATAAACTGGATGACATATGAATCTCACCTGAAATATAGTAATATTAGGCACCTTATAATACCCCACACCATTACTAAAAAAGTTTAAGTATTACTCAAAAAATACACATTCAAGTGCACCCACTATTTTAAAAAGGGATTAAGTGGCCTGTAATTAAGATATTTTTAACCTAGAGTCAAGTTGATCTCAATAATAAATGAGGTATTTATCAAATGATATGACTTTTACTGAAACATCTACTGAATAGATAAATTTTGGTAAAATGATATTTATACCAATACCAGAAAATATTAATACAAACTAGATATTATTCAACACTCATAGAAAGCACAAGCTTAAAACAAAAATAATTGTCTTAACCACAACAAAAATTAAGGATAGTCTTTGCGTCACTCCTCTCGCTCAGTTTCGACATAATCTTTATATTTCTGCAATCCACGATAATACAACTAGCACGCAAGCTTATGACGGATCGGGATAAAAAGTTTTATTGAAATTTCTAGCATATCTTGTATTCATCTATACTCAATAATTTCAATCTAGGTCTATTAAAGTTAAAGGAAAAGATCAATCATCATATTTTAACAAAATACTTGGCTTGCGCTTCGAGATAATTGTGAAGACGCGTAACCCTTAACAAACTGATAGAACTAGTGATATCAGATCAAGAATGGTCAAAAGCCAAGTAGGGGTATATCAGCATGTAAGATTGCACCATTCTTTGAGACTTAAGAATGTTCTGAATTATACTTGGATTAAAAGCCTCATCAACTCAGACTACAACTAGTTTCTCAGTAAGATCATCAATGCAGTATCAAGGGGGCACACTTCGTCACCTCGAGTTACATAATTTATGAGTACATAATTTAGATAGACAGATTCATAATCTGGTAATCTATACCAGATTCCCTTGCAGCCAAAATTTTCTGAAGTCTTCTGAGAACATTTAGAGGTACAACGATTTAGTTTCTTAGCTCAACACAGATGCCTAGAGTACTCTACAAGGTCTAAAACTGCACATAAAAAACTAAGTTAGCTAAGGAAGCACATACACAATCATCCCAGCCCAATTAGTTTTCATATACTTGCTTTACCAGGATCCTGCGTTGTGGGTGACTTTGTTAGATGGAAACTGGAAGAGTTTCCTACCTGTGAACTTGACATGTGAGTCTTCACCAAGGGGACAAGGGACTGCACGACATCTGCCATCAGTGGCCTATAATCCGCCTCAGGTTGTACACACATTGCAGCTATTGCTGCCACCTGAATAACCTCTTTCATCGAGTACTGACCCTCTAGTGCAGGATCCATGATCTGCACAACCTGCTCCCTGTCTGTAAGCCGGGGCAAAGCCTATATAACACATAATTAAACAAGAAATGCAACAGAAGGAAATAAGTTCAGAAATTTCAATGGAGGAAATGATATGTTAGAGAATCAGAATCTAAAAACAAGAAGCAATTGCAATTTCAGGGGAGAGATGGCGTATCATTTAAATGGAGTGGCTAACAATTTTCCTAAGAATTGAACAGGAGAGCTAAGAAACCTACCCAAGTAACAAGAACGCCTTCCCCAGGAGGTCTTTTCATATCGACTGGAACTCTGCCTGTTAGCAACTCCAAAAGGACTACCCCGTAACTGTACACATCTGATTTGGTTGTAAGATGCCCTGTTAATGCATACCTACATGACAATAGAAAGCACAATAGAGTTAATACACAGAGAATAAATAAACACTTATGTGAGATTCTATGGTAGCAGCTAAATTTAAGAGTCCTTACTCAGGGGCAACATATCCCTGTGTGCCCAATACTCGAGTGGAGACATGTCCTCCAGCTTTGTCAGAACCAAGCTTGGCCAATCCAAAATCAGAAACTTTGGCATGGAGATTTCTGTCCAAAAGAATGTTGCTGCTCTTAAAATCTCTGTGAATCACAGGAGGACTGACATGTTCGTGAAGATATTCCAGACCCTTTGCAGCTTCAAGGGCTATTTTTAACCGTGTTTCCCAATCCAAGTTTAGGGAGAGAGCATTAGAACCTGCACGTCAAACTTTAGATAGGACTTTAGCAGCAAACTGCCTTCTCAAATAAGAACTTTTGAAAAGAATCTAAAAGTAGGAAACAATAGAGGCCAGCTTAGCACAACCCACAAAAGAAAGAGTGCATTATATACTGAATTAGTAGCTTTTCAATCCAAAGATTTCTCATTCAGTCTGGGAAAATATCTCTCTACGTATAATTACTTTCATGTAATATAAACAGGATACCAATTCACTAATCAAATGATAACTGTTCTACAGAGGAACAGCAGAACTAAACATAAAAATTCTCTTTTCCTGGCACAGTTGCTAATTTACATAGACAGGCTTTTGTTCATACATATTCATTCCCTCTCCTCCAGCAGTACCATAAAGGAGTCTTCTTTGTGTGAGATTGTCCGTATCAGGTGATACAGAACATACTCAGCCTCAAAATATTTTAAGATGATTAAGAAAAAGAGAACTTTTGAAATGTATTTTATTTTCCTAACTTCCAATAATATACTTTAGCTGGTTGCAGGACCCATATATACAGGCTAGAACTCATCAGTGATTAAGATAATGTCAAGTCCCGTACATAAAGTATAGAGAAAATAATTTAACTAACAAATCTCATAGTTAAACGAGTAGGTACGCAAGTTCTCACAAAAAATAAGATCACCCCAAAGGTTCAAAAACAATCACGCTTGTCTAGCAGAACACAGGTGGAAGGGTAATAATGCAACCAACAAAAATTAAGGCCCTCCATCAAGTGCAGAGCTAAAGATAAAAGCACTACTATATGTCGTGTATTATACGTACTTGGGTTTTTTCCTTCATATTATTCTGACTCAAACTACTAAAGGAGTATTTTTTCCCCTTAAAATATATGTATCTCTAACATAGGTGCAAAACTTCCTTTTCTTTTTCTTTTTTTTTCCCCTCCTCCTCTAGTCTGGGTATATTAAAAAGCATCAAACTACTAGATAACACAACTTACCATTAATAGGGTACAAATGTTCCTGTAGACCACCATTTGGCATGAACTCATACACCAACACTTTGTGATTACTATCTGAGCAATACCCAAGCAAAGCCAACAGATATGGAGATCGCAACCTACTTAGCATTTCCACCTACAGTTGCATATAATTAGCACCCACTTCACATTTTAAATCAAATAACAAAAGAATAATCCTAAGTACTGTTTCCTATAAGAGAAAAACAGGGAAGACGAGTCAACAATGATTAATTAATCAGATAACTGTAAACTTCCCACCTTTAAAAAAACAAATAAATTTAAAAATAAAAATATAAAACTCAGTTACACAGAACTAAATAGACCAAAAGTAAACAAGGTAAAATTGATCAAACCTCCACTTTAAATTCCTCCTCTCCCTGCTTTCCAGCCTGATCCATCAACTTAATTGCGACTTTACGCCCATCACTCAGCACTCCTCGGTACACTAACCCAAATCCACCATGCCCAACCACATTTGACTTACTGAAACCACTGGTTGCAGAATGTAGCTGCTTAAAGGTGAAAACCTGGAGCCCTTTCTCAGAACTAGTAACTTGGGGATCTGGAAAGTTAGTAGTTTTGCTTTGATAATCATCTCCTTCAAACAAATTCAATCAAAAAATAATAATTCTCAGTTGAATGCTCCTTTAATAACCAATCAAAGCTAGAAAGTAGGTACTAATAATCAAACATTCCAAATGATTTCTCATCATGACAAGTACTCCTATAAAATTAACTCAAAGCATTTTCAACCTTGGAACACTGAAGACCCTTTCTTTTATTACCCAATAATTAAAAAAAGAAAAAAAAAAAGTAACTTTTAGCCCAAATATGAAAAGGGAAGAAGAAAGGTGAAAAGGGTAAGTGGGTTTTAGCCCAAAATGAAAAATGAAGAAGAAAGGAGAAAAGGGTAAGTGGCATTTGTGGTCCTTGACCGAAAAATGTTGCATTTGGAAAGTTGGGCAACTAGAAAGTGAGTTTTTCTCTCTTCTTTTAATTTTTTTTTTCAATTTGCAGGTTGTTTTAAATTCCTTGCATTTTTTTCAATTTTTTTTTTACCTCAGCAAACCAAAAAGGGTGGAAGCTGAAGAGTGAGAAAAAGAGGTGATTTACGTTTCATACTTTGACTGGGAGTAGTAGTAGTTCCTTTGGTACCAAAGAGAGGGTTAAGGATAAAATGAGGCTCACTTGAGCTGTTCTTCCCGAGCCTTGACACCTTATTGCGGATATAGCAGTAGTAACTCAAAGCCACTAGCAGCGAAGCCACTGCTATTGAAGCAACCACAACAATGGCCGCCAGTACCGCCCGCTCTTTCCCTCTGTACTCATCCTCAGCCTCCATTTTTTTAACTTTTGTTTTGAATCATAAAAAAGGTTTTAAAAAAAAATAGAAATCAAGATCAGAAACTAACCCTAACCCTAGAATGGGATGATGGTGTGGTAGATTAGTGGAGGAGAGAGAGAGAGGAGCAGCAAATTCTGAAACTTTGAAATTTGGGAACTCTCTCTCTCACGCTCTCTGTCTTTCTCTCTCTTATTTTGTATTGTCTTGTTTTGTGGCGCGGAGAACAGTCATAGACTGATAGTTGAGCGGGATTCTGCAATCAAGTACTCATAATTTATAGAATTTATCTTCATTCCCCTTACTTCTCAATATTTCATGTTTAAGACCACTGATTAATGTTAAAGTACAAATTTTTCCTCTCAATTCTGCGAAAATATTAATTTTGAAAGTGAGAAATATTATTAGGTAGTAACCCAATTATTGATGTCAAGTAGCTTGTTGTATCTACAACCAAGCTTACAGTCAAGGAAAAGAATTTTTGATGTTTTTATAGTTTTTTTTTTTTGTTAACATCAAAAATGTAAAAGTATTCAAGAGAGAAAAATAAATAGAAAATGGAAGGTATTACAAGCTAAAAAAAAGATATGAGTGGAGAAATTTTGGCCAATGGCTAGGAGAGTGTTACATCATCAAAAATGAATTATAAAAACTTTAATGGTAGGCAATTAATTCTAATTAATCAGTTGGGCAATCCCTATTGGGCATGCCTCTGTATGCCCTTGGCTTCATCATAGGAACCTCCATATGCCGAGGAATGTCCATTTGAGCTACAGCTACTGACGACGTCGGAGTACTAAACACATTATCTCAACTCCACGATAGGCAAATGGCTATTGAGCCAGTAATATCAAATAATCCCAACTATTTATACCGTGAGATTTGAACCTGAGCCCCATCAACTACCAAATCTCTTAGAAATATGGATTAAAATATCACAATATTTATTGATATTATCATTTTGAAGTGTCGATAGTAGATATAAAGATATTTTTTTCTTGTGTATCCGTAAAATATCGACAATATCGAATATATGTCAATATCGGTAAAATGTTAGTAAAAAAATGAGCTTATATCGATACATTCATAGATATTATCATAACAATGTCGTCGACATTTTGAAATGTTAACAAAAATATAGATTTTTTTTCCAAATCGTCTTTTTTAAATAAAAAATGGTAGTAAATAAATATAAATAAATCATAGTTTTCTCTCTACAATATGTCGACAAAGTTTTGGAACTCCTTGTATTTGGTGAAGACCACAGTTGTAGAGATGTCGATCCTGGTATTGGGGCAATCAGGAAACAATTTGAAAAAAGACGTAGGAGGTAAGGAAGATTGAGTCAGACTGATGAAAATTCTATTTCTATGAGTTTCGAATCAATGAACATAAGAATTGATTAAATATCATATGGTTATGATCATGGTTTTTATAATCACAATAGAGGATCAAGTCAGAACTACGAAAGGAAGACAATTTCTTTGGTTATGAAATATTTATTCAATCTCATCCTCAATTGATATGTTTAAATATATCCATCAAGATTTTTCATCAAGTTGGATACCTCCTTTATAAGTCTACTGTTAGAAGAGACAACTTCGTAGGACATAACTACTCATGCAGAATAACTTAGGAAATATATTACTTGAACTAAGACGAGAATTTCTGTTATGATTTTCAACATCATAGAAACTCTTTTTAGTATTGAATGAATTTGAATTATTCTATATTATCGTTGATTTTTATTTTTTTTTAGTATTGAATGAATTTGAATTATTATATATTATCATTGATTTTTATTTATTTTTAATATAATTTAGAACCAGTTACAATTTATAAGGTATTAATATGAAATGTATTAAATAAAATAGTATGATATTTATTCTAACTTTAAAATTATTCTTTGAAATGAAATTCGATCAATACTTTATATGTATTCTAACTTTAAAATTATGTTTTGAAATGAAATTCGATCAATATTTTATTATCTTATATATTATAAATAGGAATTTTTTAAAAAAATAAAAACTAGTATAAATTATGCAATATCACTTATTTTATCATTTCCTAGAGTTTCCCTTAAAAATTTTAAGCTTTAAGATAAATTTTAATAATTTTCCAGAATATCTTCGACATCAACGTTATCATCAACATTATATGTAAAATTAAACCTCGACATTGACACCAACATTGATATTTTAATCCTTGCTTGGGAGTATGCTCAATGCCATTAGCTAACACTTTGGTGGTATTATAACTTGTGCATTGCACATAACAAATGTTTTCAGTCTAGATGCCCCATCATTTACATTAACTTGAAAGAAGTGTGCATATTCTTGGGTTAAATAGGTAATTATTACTTTTTTCAAATGTTTAACTAAATTTGCTGCCTGTATTAGTGTAGGGGCCCGTTTTAGGAACGCGCGCCACGTGTACGCCCGGATGACACGTAACTAAAGAAACCACTTGAACGCCACGAGCGCCTCACGTGAAGGTATTTGGGCCGTCTGTCGAAGCGAGTCAGGGTGGGGGCTCGCCCAGATCCAGGATGGGCCCAGCCCAACCAGACCCCCGTCCCGACAACTGGGGGTCAGGAGCGTTGGAAGACCCTCGGGGACATGTACAGATCCAGACCCAGACAGGGCATTTAATGCTCTATTGGGTAGGTATACGCATTAAATGCACTCCCCTGGCAGGACGGCGAACCTGCAGGCACCGCGCCGCGCCGCGATAGGACTCGTGTCAGGGCCGGCGGCTGGGGACAAGCCGTACCAATCAAGGGGGATTACAGCAACTCCAGTCCGTGATTCCAAGGACGAAATGCGAGGCCAGAGAGGGAACCTCGAAATCAGGCCCCAATCCCCGAAATATAAACATGGCTCACATTGCGGAAAAAGGAGGCAAGTAATTCTATCCACCCTCACATACCTCCCTAAGTCCGATATCTGACTTAAGCATCGGAGAGTCTTTGCAGGTACAATCCCCGGGGGCTCCCCCGATTCATCCAGATACCGGACCCAGCCAGAGGCAGTGGAGACACGTAGACAGTTGATGAAAACCGTCCCAACAATTAGATTACCATTTTTAGGAGGAAATTAATTAAGAAAATAATGAATATTCTGTTAAGATTTTCAGTATAAGTAAGCGAAGGGGTGTAACAGTAAACAATTTAACGACAGGGGGCCATATACAAATTAAATCAACAATTGACAACTAGAGGATAGACACCTGCAAACTAGCACGTACGACAGTTTTGATTGGACAGAACAAAACATAATACGTGCTTTTTAAAATCGAAATTCACCTGCTACGATAGGAAACAAACATTATTATACTAGTCTCATTTTCTGAACGCTAATGCGACAGAACAAGCCCACTCCTCTCTGTCTGC
The DNA here is from genome assembly GCA_002914845.1 of Trema orientale. NCBI lineage: Eukaryota > Viridiplantae > Streptophyta > Magnoliopsida > Rosales > Cannabaceae > Trema > Trema orientale. Next base: position 789,213 of record JXTC01000038.1, on the reverse strand, counting down.
TAGGCTGCAACTTACAGTTGCAACGTACGCGTACAGCTCCAACAAATCAGTACCAGAGAGGAAAACAAAGCAGCAAGTGCTTACGGCTTTATACTAGTGAATGAGTTTGGCTTACGAATGACAATGTGGTTGGATTGGACAAATTAATTCGACCTTATTTTTCACTTAAAAGTGTTCAGGAAATGCAGGTTTTTATTGGGTAAATTAAGCTGTTTATTACTCTAAAAAATGGCATCATTATTTTCGGCACATGAAAGTCCTTCATTGTGGGAAAAGGATAAAATGTTCATCGTTTACGAAAAAATATAAAATCAAATGAATCATATGTCAAGTGATATCTGATGCCACAATATAGCATTGATTATCCATTCGGGTAAATTCATGTAAAATGACCTAGCAACAGTCTAACTATTCTCATCTCTTGCATGTGATTAAAGGCTTTGCTCAAAGAGGAAGAAAGAATAACGAATAGTCTCCCTTCCTAAAACAGAAACGACAAACTCAGTTTAACCTTGATCTACAATGAAATTGTAAGAGATATCATTTAAGAGATGCTTTAATAACCAGCATACTATAAAACAAAAGCACAAAACGCAAGCAGAACTCCATTTGTTCAAATGGTAATCCTAGGCCTAACTGTTTATTGATGTATAAAGCTCCGAGGGGCCAGTTCGGTTGAAATTCGAAAACACCTTCATCCACGAGAGACACCTTTCTTTTAGTCGTTGAATGTGTCTTTGGAAAGCACCCTCAGTTCCTAAATGGGAAAAAACTTGAGAAGTAAAACAAATCAAATGAGGATCTACGCTGGAATTGTCAGCTCACATTGGAGACGGAAACATCATTTAAGTTTGTTGTAGTGATCGGCAGCCTTGGATAGTGACTGTATTGATATAGGGAATCCAGGACCCATCTGCACATGTCAGCAATGTGAAATGTTACTCGAAAAGTGGCTACACCTATTTGAAAGAGATGTACACACGCATCCGTAATAGAAAGGATTATGAGCTTACCGTGCTGCATATATGGAAGGAGTTTATATACCCTGCATATTTGGATGCTGCAGAATAAAAACGGGAAGACACACATCGTAAGTCCTTTCATCTGTTTTAATAATATTGTACGACGTCGACTATGCATTAGCCAACAAATAGATAGAAGTCCTTGTTAAGTGAACTATTCAACAAAGGACGTTGATGCTTGAGGTTGGAGTATAAAAAAACTGAAGAAGAGTAAACCAAATTAAAAGGTTATCAAGAAATCTGGAGCTGAAAAACTTCACTTAACAAGCAAATATAAATCGAGGATGGAAACTTGTAAGCTGTTGAGCAGCATTGAAGACTACCATTATAACAGGTATTAGTTCAATAAAAATTCGATTTTGCTCAGCACCTCTTCAGTTACCATTTTAATCATATATCAGTCCCTTGACTGAGGAAGACAGCACTACATTCCTGCATCTGAAGCTCAATTATGATCGTTGGTCCAAAACATTGATTAATAATTTAATTGTTAATGAATTCCTATGACCTGATATTGTAAGTTCGAGCTACTCAGCTGTCAGGTTGTTCTATTTCTGACTCTATCAGGCTGTTTCTTGAATAAAGTTTACAGTTGAACCCAAGTTAATAAAAAGCAAGTGAACTCATGAACAGTTTAGCCCATGATTAGCACGCTGGCTCCTCCCAGCCCTAGGCATAAGTGTTGAGAGTTGAAAGAGACTAGCACGTAAGAGTGATGAACAAGGTTTTCAATATCATTTTTAGGCACCAAGAGATTTTTTTCCTAATATGGAGGCGAGTCTTATGCCTCAGTCTCAAATTCAAATTATAAAAAACTATAGAACCAAAAGTTTATATCAAATTCATCATCATAATAATTTCATGAGGACAAGGTCTTAACTTATAAAAAGGCATAAACAAACACACATACATCACAACTAAAACTTAAAGAGTTGATAAATATAAATTCGAATGTCCACATATCATAAATACTAAATGAACTAAAATTAGAAGCCTATACTAGTAGCAGCTTTTTCTGTTTCGGGGTCTTTTTAGCTTGTGCTCCGCCTAAGTTTCAGGCTGCTGAAACTAATTCAAACCCAATTCAAAAAAACCTCATCCTACTCATTTTAAATCAGATTTTCTGGGGCATATGCCTTAAAGGCCCTTCGCCATCTGAGGCATGTGCCTCAACACTCCCTTGACTGCCTCGTCTTGAGGCACACACCTTAAATGCTTTTGAAAACAATGGCGATGGTATTATGGGAACTTAAAATTCAATGTATAGATAATTTATATTTATACGTCTCAGTTTATAAGGAATATCCAAGAATACAGCAATGTGTTTCACTTACCCTTTTTTAAGCCTTGAGGTTTGGCAAGCAAAAGAGCGTTCATGAATGCACCAATATTCTCACGTAGATAATCCTCTGAATAGCTCACCTGAATAGTAATGATACATGTCATCATATAACAAGAAAAAGAATAAGAATAGTACTAGCTTATTAACAAACAGACAGAAAGGAAGAAGATTGTAAGCATGTAAAAGTTGTCTAGAGCAGGCAACTCTTGGAACACAAAGGAGTATTTTAGAATAAGATAATGGTACCTTCCCAACTCCCACGTGGACAATTGATGTTTTGTCCATTTTAAATTCAGTATGACCTTGTCTTACTTTGTTCATTGCCTCCGAAACATCATTCGTCACAGTGCCTAGCTATACAAAGTGTTAGTACCAGCAATTAAGACTTCAATTATGTCATTATAAGATTTGTTAATCAAATAAGAGATGAAGGGTTGAACTCACTTTACGGTCAGGCCAAAGACCACGCTCTCTAAGAATCCTTGAAATCTGCAAACAGAAAGGACCCATCAATAATTGAAAAATCACTCAATTTACTAGTACAAAAGTACCAACACCATCAAAATTTCAGAAATCAGAAACCTTCCCCAAACGCAGAATCATTTCATTTGTTGCAAAACACTTGTCAACATTAAGCTTGTTACTGCCTGCAAATATTTAAGTGGTTTTAGATCTGTAAGCTAAATTGATCATAATTGAAAGCTTATACTCATCCAGTGTTCATAGAATGAATGCCTAAGAAGTACGAACATCTTACAACCCATTGACACAATAAAATATTAAAAATCTGTTGGAAAGATCTATTCATCTAAGGGACCAGAAATTTCTCTGGCACAATGCTTAAATTCAAAAATATATAGACGGAAGTTTGGTTTAGTACTAGCAACTTCTTCAACGAGCTCAGCACCACCAACAATATCAGCTCCTGCAGCTCTAGCTTCATCTGCAAGTTCCCCTTCAGCAAAAAAGGCAACCCTGACAACCTGAAAATTTACAATATTTAGGCAACCAGCTGCAACCAAAATAACAAATATTACAACCTCATGATTGTGCAATAGTTTAAGTGATGATACCTTCCCGCTACCATGAGGCAGAGTCATGTTACCACGAACTCCCCGTCCCTGCAGACCAATTATGATAGCAGGCCATGTAAATATACCAAATATATATATATATATATAAACAATGTTATTTTTTTTTTCTATACATGGATAGATAGCATGCATGCATGATAACGGAAAATGTTTGTAAGTAAAAAATATGAAAAAGAAAATAATGATAATGACTGCTACAGAAAACAATGCGACTGACACAAGCAAGGAGAGACTCAATATCATGATAAAAGGATATAAAAAGTAGAAGAGAAAGAAATAAATCTATAGATTCCTCAAACAAACATGTCTAGGTGAATAACACCATGATGCAGCATACGTAAACATTGTAAGAAAATATGACTACGAAGAACCCACCGATAAAGTTTGAACAAGTTACTCATATGCCAAAATCATGCTGCGTAACATTTGATGGCACTACAGAATCTGGACGCCAAATTTGACAACTATCTACAGAGACTAGAATATGAACCAAAACCATTATTGAAGACAAGCCATGACTAAAAAGAAATCTACAAATATCTCGGCAATCACGGATACAGTTCATACCAATAAGAACATAACTGAGTATCCAAACTCTAATAAAAGGGAAAATGGACCTTGAATCAAATTCAAGGGAGAAGAGTTTACTGAAATAACTGGCTTCTTACCGCTCGCTTTGCATCAATACCCAATTTTACATGTGCTTCAACAGTTTCATCAAAATTGCACCTGGCACTAGCCTGAAAACTAGAAAACAAGATTAAGAGATTAGCAATGAGAACTATCTTTCGGATGAACGAAACTGTTGCCAAAGCATATTGAAAAAGTCGGAATCCAATTGGGAAACAATGAGGCTATTTTCTCTTACTTTTCTCGGAAACCAAACAGACCTGGTGGATCAACATGAAAAATAAAACGAAAGAGGAAAAAAGAAAAACCTTTACACTGACCTTGACTTGCCGAATTGCTTCCATCAAATCAAGGATGGGCTTCCTCTCCTTCTTCTCGACCTTAATCAGCATCGGGAAAGGAGCCACCACCTTCTCCTCCTCCACAACTCTAAACACTCTCCTCCTCATCCGATTCTCCGCCTCGATCTGCTGCTTCTCCCTCTGCAATTCCTCGCTCTCACTCGCAGGCCGTTCGGCATTTTCGCCAGAGACCGAAACCTTATCTTCCGGCAAAGGCGCGGCGCGTGACGGGTACGAGACCGGCGTAATGGATGGCGCGTCCCTGATGAACCGGGCGTCCTCGCGGGTCCAGGTGGAGCGGGCATCCTGGCGAGGCGTCCAGGGCTGTTGCGGCGGAGGTGTCTGAGTCGGCTGAGGAGGCTCTTCTTCGGGCGGGGATGGGTCTTTGGGTTTGACGGCGTACGAAACGGGCTGGATTGGTACGGACCTCGGGGCCCTTGTTGGTGGTTCGGGTGAGGAAGGGTTTGGATCCGATTCGGGTGGTGGTGGTGGTGTTGATGAGCAAAGGAATCTGTGAAAGCGGAGAGCTGGTGGAAGAGGGAGATGGTGGGAAGGTGTAGCTAGGTAATGGCGGCGAGCTTCCGAGAGGAGCCTAAGGGCCGCCATGAGAACCAGACGAGTGTGTGTGTGTGTGCTTGAGACCGAGTGAGGGAGTGAGAGTCGGGCTTTTGGGGGTTTAATGAGGTTTAAGGCCACGCAAGCTTTTTCTATTTTCACCATAAATCAACTGACAAATCACAAATGAAGAGGCATTCTCAAAATGCGAGGCTTAAGAGAAAAAATAAAGAAAATATATTTTGGCCCGTTTGCTATTTTGCAATTAGCACTAATAAACTGCATTGAATTCTATAAATTTTTGGCCCCGCTTTATTTTTAACTTTTTTTTAAATGTCTAAATTTCGTGAGTTTATTTTTCCCTTTTTCTGGAAGCAAAGATACAATCACTTGAAATATATTCAATATTATTCTTCAAGACGATTTTTTTTTTTTAATTGAAATGAAAGATTACACTGTTAATAGTAATCTGATGTGCCAACGTTGTGTCTGTGTTTGCAAATGAACTAGTGAGTCAATTGACATTGAGGCTCTTGCACTCAATCTATGCTTCGGTTTGGAACCTTCGATAGTATTCGGAGTGGGGGAAAAAGAAAAAGAAAAGGACAGTTATCTTATGATCTGATAAAAGAGAGCGAGAGGGACTAGACTACTTTGTATCTTAACATACAGTTATACGTATAGTAACATATTCTTATACCAAGATGATTATAGACTTTATAGTAGCAAAAAAGATTGTCGACGACTATATGAACGCTGTGTTAAACTCTTAACTCTCAATTTCCTTTTTGTCATCACGACGCCAATTGGCAACCAAAAAAAATAAAAATAAAAATAAAAATTCAAATTTAACCTTTCCAAATTCCAACTACAAAAACATCATCGGCAATGTTAGCTGATAAAAAGCATTTGGATTCTTCTTTTCATTATTATTATTTTTTTGGCGTGTATAATTTTCCATCAGATATAACTAGAATTCCCCAATAGTAAATCAAGCATGTCATCAGGAGTCACGAGTGTTGTTCCACCCAGTATCAATTCTACATCAGGTCTTCCACTATCAGATAATGCCTCCTGAGCTTCATGTACCTTGTTATTCACAACAGAAACAAAATCAGCTTCCTTTTTCAACTGGATAGAAATAGTGTATAAGAAGAAAATTTCAATTGCTAGAAAATCAGCACCAATGCAATGCAGCATTTGGCTAGAAGTATAGAAACAAATAAAAGAAAGCTCAAACAGTCAAAGAAATTCAGACCTCAAGGCTGTTGATGCCTCCGACGACAAAAACCAGGATGACATTTTGGTCCCCTAGACTTGGTTTTGCCTGGAAAGTTTAGCTAGCTTTCTTTAGCATGCTTGAACTATTGAAACAAGATAAATGAAAGAAGTCATGGGAGTAAATCATGGAAGTAAAACTTTACCTGACCAAGGCCAAATCTTCCAAACCCACTTTTGAAAAGTCGTCCCACAGTAGAGGAATGGTACTCCAACCCAGGAACATCATTCTTGCCCAAAACCTTTGTTAAAAGTTTATAAAGTAATCCTTTACTTGTGTAGGGATCTCCACCAAAATTAATGTCGGAAGCAATCATTCCATCTCGCAATGGTTTATTCTTCCTCTTCAAACTGGATAATTTATGTAGGAATTTAAAAAGGTTATCAACCCTGTCACGTAACTCCAACTTCAGCTGCATATTACCATACAAGTCTTTGTTACTACTGTCCTCCTCATCATCAGCATCTTCATCACCCCACTTACCCCATTGATCATCATCAAAAGCATCGATATCCAAGTGATCTGAAGACGCTACTTTGTTTTCTTCTGATTTGACACTGTTAAGGTTGCTCTCAAGCTCTTCCATGAGACCATTGAGAAATTTCAGTTTTGCTACTCCTGGGTTTTCAAGAATCGCATCAACAATAGAATCTTTCAAGAGTTGCTCCTCTTGCCAAGAGAAAGGGCCATCAGGTCCAGATGTTGGGAAATTCTCACCAGCCAATATATATCCAGTTATCATAAGGAGTAGGGCATCTTGAAATGAAAGTATAGCTTCTGAGGCTTCTGCTTTTCCCTTCTTTTGTCCACGTGATCCCACAAAAGCACTTTTATTGATGAGATCACCAATTTGAGCCGCAAGAATCTGGCTAGTGTCTCCACCAGCACTTGCACTCAATATTTTCTCGGCACTGATAAATGCATCCCATCTTGCAGAATTTGATTCATCAAGGGCAACCAGTGTAGCCGCTGCTAATTGAATAATTCCTTTATTTCTCACTAAACAAGACTGACTCTTGGCCAGGGCTTTAATCATGGCTTGCAACTCTGATTTTGTAGCAACACCAGGACGGGATTTAACGTTCACAGTTATGTTTTCCCGGCGAATAGCTTCTTGAAGCCACTTCTTCACCAGTATTGATCCATCTCTTGTTCTTCTATCTAGTATTGCTTCCAAGTATGGAGTTCCACGAAAATTATCAGTGGAGACAAATGACCCATTCAGAAGCCCCCCCTCAGAGGAGAGAGGCTCTCTATTATGGATTTTGTTTCTGAGATTAGTCAAATCTACAATCTGAGAAGCTGAATTGCTGGAGTCCCACCCACATAGAAACGCTTCAACACTTTCTAAGAACCGGAAGTTATCTAATTCACAGTCGTCTTCACTTAGAATTTTAGCAAGTGGTATATGAACATCAAGGGAAGCACGTTGAAGGCTAGAAGGGCCATTTTTTGGTTTGCTTTCTGAGCCTCTTATTTGCATGAAGGATTTTGTTCTCTCTATTCTGTGCAAAGATGAAAACATACAATCAATAAGTGAATCCCCATGACAGCATGGAGTAAGAAGATCAAGTGTGCGGTCAATGAGTAAAAGCCCCGCTGATCGTCTGCGTCGACCTACATCATAAAGGCTTGACATGTCTGTCAAAATTTTTCCTATGGTTTTTGAAAGATCACCAAGGGAAAATATTTCCATCTTCAAATCCATCTGCAAAATAAGGAAAAAGACTTCGAGGTCAAGATAGAGTGAACAACTAAAACAATCAGCACAAAAGGCACAAGGAATTATCAGTCAAGGTGGGAGGGGAGCTGGAAGATTCGGGTCCATATGCTATAATCTAGAAGTAATTATGAAAATGTTCTGATTCTTCACTAGAGTTACTAGTTCAAACTAATATGGGCGTACTTGGTTATAATCTTATTTTTTGTTTCTAAAAGTGCAATAAACAGTGGACATCGTCTCAAGAAACAAAAAACAACAAGAACTATCATTTCACTTTTGAAAGCAATTTACAAAAGACGAAAATGTTACCAAGCGAGGCCAATATATGCACAAGCATCGCCAGAAAAACTATAAAGGCATATAAAAAGAGTTCCTTTTCAACAGTGAAAATACTATAACTTTTCTATTTGGAATCATACAGAACTCTTAAAGGCTTATATCATGGATAAAAAAATAATTCATAAAATTTTGGTTACTCAACTGACAACACAAGTGAAAGGTTCTGGCCATTTTTTTAAAACATATGCCCTTTTATCAAAACTCATTTTCAAAAGGTCCATTTCACCTAGTTTCTCGCTTTTTTATATGGCAACTTGGAATTTCTACCAAACTTAAAAGGGCTAAAGAAAATAAATCGAGATTGTAAAGATAAATATATATGTTAAAACAGTAAGAAGTAGAAAATTTTAAAAGACGAAAATGGGAAAGCAAAACGTGTACACATGTTCACATTGCATCGCAGTTATTACCTTGGCGGCAAGATGGTAAAGAAAATTTGCAGTAAGAGTTGCTCCAGGAGGAGTATCATCACCATCATAAGGTGATCCAGTACTTAAGGGAGGCAATCCTGGACTAAAGGCATCCTCATGTTCAACTGATAAGTATGCTTCAGCCATTGATCCCTCTGAAGGTAAAACAAAGACTCTTGGAGAAAGAGGACACAAAATCAATGGGAAGTGATGTACAGAAACAACCAACTTTTGTCCTAAATCTTCTGTGCCTTCTATCAGATTATCTTTGTAAAATTCTCTTCCACTGGGACTGGCATCAAGGTGGCCCTCTTCACTGGAAGTGAGTTGTGACCATCCTTCTTCTTCAGAGGTCAAATTCAAATTCTCCTTTAAGTTTCCACGTTCAAGCTTCTTGGAATTTGCGACATATTTCTTAGCAACTTCTTCATAATCTTGGACAAGCAAGGATTCATATTCATGAAATGCATCTGGTCCTAGAGGTGAATCAGGGTATGCTGAATGACCTATCTGCAATTAGCAAAACATTTGACAAGATAAATGAAACACACTCAACTGTTGGTGCTGCTGCATTAATGTCTTCTGAGTATATTGTTTAAAGGGATATAATTCTGTAGTTAAAGGGATACAATCCTGAATTTAAATACATACAAATAAAACTTAACATTTGAATGCAAGCCTGAAGATTCATTACAGTTAGTCACCAACAGTACATGCAACCAAAAATATATGCTTTAAGAATCAAGTAATTACATGTCCTACCCTGTCAGGGAAGAGAAAGAACATAGTATCCTAGGGGAAAAAGCCTAATAGTATATTGGGATAAAGAGGAGTATATGTGCTGCGGACAACCCAAAACATTTTATGAAAGGATAGGAATTTGCATACAGCAAAAATAGCAGCTTTATTCCATTTTCCCCCCACCCAACTCTACTTTTCTGGGGAAGTAGAATTTATGAAGTCCTCCATTAATCTATATTTTAGGCGAATTCAAAATATGAAATGAAGATTAAAACTATTAAATCAAAGGATACTTGATGGTTGGAAAAAAGTAAAACAAACACTAGCCGAAAAACTCTTTCAAAGAAGCACCTCTGAGATAGATGTGAATATAGTACAATAACGAACACCTTGGTGTGTGCTTAGGCAACGTAAAACATATCGATGTGCATCACTAAGTAGACGAGATGTGATGACCACAATTTTTCTTCCAGGATCCGAACTGGAGTTCCAATCAGCCACCTACAAAAGAAGCCATAATGTATGATAGAAAAGTAATATAAGAGGTACCGGACTCGAATAAAAAAGCTAAGTGCACAATGTAACAAGAGTTCTGCCTTGTAGAGGAATAGGGAACCTTAAGACGATTTCAGTGATACTGCTCAAGATTAAATTCCACTAGTGTAAACTCTATTCACCTTCTTTTTTGTAACAATAAGAGTGAAACTAAAAGGCAGGAAAATTTACAAGTATATGGAAGAAAATTTACAGCTTGACTTGTAACAAAAGAATTGATGACCTAATGCCATGCATCAGGATAATGTTGTGCAGTCTCTAATGGAAGTGTGGATATGCTTGTCTAGAGTTAAAAGCAAAAAGATGAAAAGCGAAAAAATCCAAAACAAAGCTTATGGCGATGTTAAAAAAATATATAGATATATGTATATGTATACCAGATCAAAGGAACACATGTTTTCCAGACTGCAAACAGCACGTACACCAAGGTCCAATAATACAGGAAATGCCCCCATAAATTGGAAACTCTCTGTAGATCCAGCATCAAGGTAAACAATGGCGCCTTCAATATGCTCTGATATCTATATGTGGAAAAGTAAAGAGTTAATCAAGGACACACTGGAAATTATGTCGGCCAGACGAGCATGACTACGTACAACCAAAGGAAATTCTATATAACTCGAACGAATAAGTGTCGTGCGGATGACAGGTTGATTGGAGATGAAAAGATTGCAGAACATCTAGATTTAACACCTTCTTCTGTGTTTTTCAAGCTACTTCTAACCCATTTTTGCAATAGATTTCAGAAACCGACAATGCATGTTTATAGTAGTATCACTGTAATAAGTGGAGTACTGAACATGGTGTTCTCGCAAAACAACGCATAAGATGCCAAGAACAAGAGCCTGCATCATATGATGCCTAACAATTCAAGTTAACAGTCTAAAATACCATTAACAAGATTCTAAGACTTGAAGCAATAAATTAAAATGTCCTGCAACCACAAGCATCATGGTACATTGAAAAAGCACTAGTTATGACAATAACCTTTTCTCCACCATATCCATTTAATACCATTTATGCGAAAATAAAATACTAGGAATCTAGCAATACTAGTGATATCATCAAAATATAATTGCTTGGAATTTCAATGAGTTAAAAAGTATAGGATTTTTACCTGGCGAAGGGAGTCGAGGCACGTTTTGGTGACATCAACTAAAGCCATTTTTTGGGGCGGCGAAGAATTTTTAATCAGAGTTGTAACATAAATCTAGATAAGAATCTCTACATGAATTTACTCCAATTTCCCCAAATAAATGTACCAACACAACAAGCTCATCTTCCAGCTACAGAGAGCAAAAATAAATAAATAAATAAATAACTTCAATAAAAAAAAATTATGATGTGGTTGAATTTGGAAAAATTTACATATAGTCTTCTTGATCTCTACTGAATGCTATTATTACCGTAAAACCAAATGAATTCAATTTTAAATTGTGTGCACTTTCTCGAGAAACAAACAGCTAAAATTGCAACGAAAAATTCCATGATTAGAGTGTGCAAGAGACTACCTCGAGGTAAAAGTTGGCTTCGCCGATCGTCGAATCGGTGACACAAAACGGGAAATTGGAGTCTGAGGCTTCTGAGTCCTGAGTCGGACTCTTTCTTTACGGCTTAAAAAGGCATGGACTGAGCTTCTAAACTGGGCCCAATGTTTTGGGCTTAGGACGGGAGAAATTGACAGCCTGAAACGACTCTTCCAAGAGTATTTATTAGAAATGTCCTTTTTTGTAGATCAAATTGACAATTAACCATTTCTTAGACCTATTTAATATAAAAGACGGCCGTTTTATGATTTTATTTTGATAGATAACCGTTTTTCAGTTAATATATATTTTTTAAAATAAATTAATTTTATATAAGATAAATCAATTTTTTAAAAAATAAATTAACATAATTTGATATATTAAATATGAAAATGGCCATTTTTCAAAAAAAATTCAAGATTCAGACATTTTTTATGTTTGAGAAGGGTTCACTTTTTCAAATAGTGATCCAAACTTCTACCATTCGGCTTAAAAGCCCCTTTTCAAATTATTATTGAAAGATGGCTTTTTCTCACCAAAGACCTTTTTTTTGAGAATTTTATGCTCGGTACCCTTTTTTTAAAACTTTTTTTATAAATACTCATTTTTAATTTTTCTTTCAAAAATATCCTTTTTTGTGGTTCACATTTAATTTACAAAATATGAGTGGTCCATATTTATAATGTAAATTTTATCCATAAGGTACATGTTTCATGTGTAAAATATGAACGGTATACATTTTAAAATATATGCCAATTTTTAGTATAACTTTTATTCATAATTTATAGACCACGGTATACATTTAATGTATAAAATGTATACCACGGTATACATTTTATGTGTAAAACAGTGGTGGTCTATATTTCTCTAAAAAAAATATAATATGGGTATTTATGAAATAAAAGTAAGAAATAGGTATTTATGAAAATATAGTTTTAGATACGGGTATTTATAAACTTTTTCTTAAGACTTTTAGTTGGACTTTTTAAATAATAGGGCTTCTTACAAAACTTTTAAGCCCAAAGTACAAAAAATTGAAAAATCGTTTGAATTTTCTGAAAAATAAATTGATAAGAAAAATATCACTTTTTGAAAGCTTTTTAGAAAAATAACATTTCTAATAAATATTTACAAAAAATATAATTTTAAAAAAAAAAATTGGTATTTTTCAATAGTACTCAGGTTAATCAATTGGGTCACTTAAGGTAACTAATTAGGTAACTTAATTAATTACTTTAAATATTTCATCAATTAATAAAAAGTGGTATATTTTAATTCGAAAAATGCCATAAAAAATCAAATTTTCTCATAACAAAATATTGCTTAGCTTGCCGAAGAATTCTATTCATTAAGGCCAAAGAAAACATGATAGGCAAACATATGCTAGAATTCTATCATTTAGAGGAGTGCGTATAATAACTTTTTTCCCCTTTTTTCCCCTCTTTAAATAGTTTCCAAGCTCAATATTTGATATATAGAAAATAGAATGATACTAACGCCTATATAGCACATTGATGCTTAGCACCACAACTACAACACAGATGATGGAGCCATATGAAAATACATTGATGTGGGCCTCACTTTTAATATTAATATTATTACGTTGTGCTATGAACCTCAAATGCCATTTAGTATTCCTCACATATATAACCTCTAAGTACTAAGTTTTCATTAATCCTCTGTATATGACTTATAATTAGATGTTGAGAATTTTTTGTTTATTTTTTTTTCTAAACAAGATCTGAACAACATGCCTTTTATTCAATATGAATATATATATAGTACGATTATTATTTTTTTTTTAAAAAAAATGGGGTTTAACTCATGATCTCCACTTATTATAAATTAAAAGACCTCCACTTATTATAAATTAAAAGAAAATGCCTACTACTACCCAATGTCTACCTCACCCCATTAAAGATAATATATTTTCACGTCTACCCTCAGTGTGACTTGAATCTAGGACCGAAATCCTAGGTAATGAGTGCTTTTACTACTTGAGTCAACCCACTTCGTCATATAGTACGATTATTTTAGTTAGCGGCAAAGCAATGACTAATTGTAGTTGATGCCAAAGAAATTTTTTTTTTTATTTTCTAATTTAATACTAACAAGAAAGTATCTCAAATTCATAATAGCAATAAAATGCCAAAAAAAAGAAGTTTGATATGCAAAAAAAAAAAAAACATGTTAATAAATTTTCAATTTAAAAAATTTCTGTACAAATCTGAATACAAAATCTATAAAAAGAAGTTGTAATTATGAAATTTCTATTAATGACTTATCTATACTTTAAACTTTAAGCAGTTTAAGGGAAAAAAAAATTATATCATTCTAGTATTTACCTAAAATGGTCCATTAGACATAGAAGTTCAGAAAAACCCAACAAAAAAAAGCAGGAAAATTAGTGAAAAAAATGCCATAATATTTGATATAAATGAGAGAAAAATGAATAAAAAGAGAAAGATGCATCAACTTATAATTATATACTTATTGATTTAGTCTTATTGAGTACTAACAAGTTTCCTCTTGAAAGTTCCCATTTGCTAGGAAAGAGTAGTCAGAAGTCTGATATGATTTTGTTAGAGAAGTTTATATAACTAATATTCTGTTAGTTAGTTTAGCTGTGGACTCTGCTTTATGATCTATAAATACTAGTTTTGTATCTTAGTTTATTCATTTAATAATACCAGTATTCATTTTCTCTCAAATCTAGTTTTTTTATCACGGTATCAGAGTAAGGTTAGAGAATTTAGAGTTTAAGAGTTTTTGTCTTCGTTTTCTTTGAAGGACGATACTGGCAATGGCAGATACTAGTACAACAATGGCGGTTTCACAGAAATTTTCTCTAATTATATTCAATCATTCACTTGTAGTTAAGCTGGATAACACTAATTTTCTTCTATGGAGGCAGCAATTTATGGCTACTGTTAAAGGTCATGGGCTACAACATTATCTGCTCTGGACTAAAGCTCCTCCTGCGAAATTTCTCAATGAAGAAGATGTAGTTCTAAATAAGCTGAGTCAAGATTTTTTGAATTAGGAGCAACAAGATAGTTTACTTGTTGAGTGGCTTCTCTCATCAAATGCCTGAGATGATTTTAACTCAAATGGTGGGGAAAGAAATTTCGATGGAGATCTGGGTAGTGTTAGAGCTTAACTTCAGATCTCAGAGTCAAGCTAAGATCCTTTAGTACAAGATTCAACTTCAGAATGTCAAGAAAGCGTTCTCTTTCTATCTCTAAGTATCTTCTTAAGATCAAAAATCTGGTTGATATGCTTATCTATGTTGGGTCTATGGTCTCAGAATCAGGTCATATTATTGTGATTCTTAATGGTTTACCTGCTGATTATGACTCTTTTGTGGTCTCTATTACTACTCGTTCTGAGCCTTGTGGTGTTTAGCAAGTTAGGTCACTTTTGTTAGCTCATAAGTCACGAATTGAAAAACACCATCAAGACTTAGATTCAGCCAATCTAGCTATGAATAATAATGGTTAGCCCAAAGGTAATTTCAATGGTCACAGAGGTGGTTATCAAGGACAGGGTCAAGGTAATTACTATCAGAATAATAATGGTCCTAGAGGCTTTTCTTAGGCTATGTCTGGTAGGAAGGAAAAGGGAGAGGAAGGAAAAGTTTTGAGGGAAAAGTGGAGGGAAAAAAAATTTTGGGTTGTTTGGTAAGAGGGAAAAGGGAAGGGAAGAGAAAATGGAAGAGAAAAGGGGAGGGAAAAATATGGTGGGATCCATTCTAATATTTTCCTCTCAAAAATGGAGAGAAAAGGGAGAAGAAAAGTTCTTTTACAAATGCTTTAAAATAAATTTACCAAATTAACCTTGTATACTACTTTTAAAATTTTAATAAAAAGGGCAAAATAGTTATTTTAAAATATACTAATTTTCTTTCCTTCCTACATACCAAACAACAATTGAGGAAAGACACTTTCCTTTCCATCATACACATTTTCTTTCCCTCCTAATTTTTCCTTCCCTCCTACTTTCTTTCCTCTCTACCAAACATAGCCGCAGAGGATGAAATCCCAATTTTTCTTATAGCAAGCCGCAGTGTCAACTTTGTGGAAAGTTTGGGCATACTATCCTAAATTGTTTTTATCGTTTTGATCAGTCATATCAGAGTCCAGGAGCAGGTTTTGGCAATTCTCAACAAATGTCCGCCATGCTAGCAGTACCTGATTTTCAGATAGATCCAAACTGTTATCCTGACTTAGGTGCCACGAATCACTTGTCCCCAGATGAGAACAATCTTATGGCCAAGAATGAGTTCTTTAGTACAGAAAAGATACACATGGGCAATGGAGCAGGTTTGTTAATCAAACATATTGGCCAATCTCATTTTTCTTCTAGATATAAAACAAGATTACTCTATTTGAATTATTTGCTACATGTTTTAAATATAACCAAGAATCTAATTAGTGTGTCAAAGTTTGCTAGAGATAACAAGTGTTTCTTTGAATTTCATCCATCTGCCTGTTTTTAAGGGTCTAGCAGCACAATTAACACAATTTAACAATTCTGTTGGAAGGAAAACTTAAAGGTGGTCTTTATGCTTTTAATCAAGGTCAACTCAAAGAAGTAGCAGTTCTGAAAGATTTGAAGGCTAAGCAAGTTGGGCAATAACTGAAGATATAATCTACGGTTCTGGTAGCAATAAGTGTTAGTAGCAGACTTTATACTTAGCTTCAGTTCCTTCATATGATGTCCATAATAATAGCATAGATAATAAAGATTGTATTCTTTCTCATTGAAGAAGTAATTTGTTTGATTTGTGGCATTCAAGGCTTGGCCATCCATTTGAGAAGGTGGTTAAACATGTACTCAATAAATTTAATCTTCATCATATTAATGAAATTGCTCCAAGTTTTTGTTCAGCGTGTGTACTTGGCAAACAACATAAGTTTCCCTTTCCAACTTGTGACATTGTGTATGAATATCCATTTGAATTGGTCTATACTGATCTATGTCATCCAACACCTATTCAATCATCAAATGGGTATCGGTACTATATTCATTTTGTTGATATATAATCAAGGTTTATTTGGATCTACATGTTGAGGAATAAGTTTGATGCTTTGAAAACCTTTAAGAATTTTAAAAGTAATGTTGAACTACAACTTGGGTGTAAGATAAGGGCTGTGTAATCAGATTGGGGAGGAGAGTATAGAGTTTTTACTGATTTGTTGAAGAGTTTTGGAATTAATCATATTCATCCTTGTCCTAAAACTTATGAACGAAATGGTATTGCTGAACACAAATACATGCACATTATGGAAAATGGTTTGGCAATGCTTGCAAAGGCTAAAATGCCGTTAAAATACTGAGATGAATCATATAGAATTGTAATGTATCTCATAAATCAATTACCTACTACTAGTCTAAATAATAAAATCCCACTGGAGTTATTGTTTCATAAACAACCTGATACAATATTCTCAAAGTATTTGGTTCAACATGCTATCCAAATCTCAGACCATACAATAGACACAAGATGCATTTCAGATCATCAATGTGCACTTTTTTAGGCTACATCCTAAACTATAAAGGTTATAAATGTATGAACAGCTCAAAAAGAATATATATATCTCGAGAGATGTGTTATTTGATGAAGATAGTTTTCTTCTTAAGAAACAGGACAAGTCTGCAAGCTTAGGTACTACTCTTTTATCTAAATCACTTGTCACTTCTAACATACCTTTGTTATCTGATAAGTGTTAGGATGAAGATCAATGTAGTGTACCTATTCTAGTATCATCTACAGTACCAACACCTAGTACCACTACTTCTAATATTGGTCTAAGTGCTGATATGCAACATACTGGAGTTACCATAAACACTAGTTCTACTGCTACTTTTAATGGCTCTGGTTCAATTGACAAAGAGCCTAGTCTTGTTGTGAATGAGACTATTTCAGATTTACAATCTGATAAAGTACATCATGAGTTGTAATATGAAGTTCAACCAATAGCTGCAGCTATTACTAATCTTCACAAGACGGCGACAAAGTCAAAGAGTGGGATTTTTAAGCCACGAGTACTGCTAACTACCTCTAAACCAATTTTAGTTGAAGAAACTTTACACGATGAGAATTGAAAGAAAGCAATGTTTGATGAGTATCTTGCTTTACTAAGAAACAATACCTAGTCTTTACAAGAGTAACAACTTGGAAGGAAGCCAATTGGGTGTAAGTGGGTATTTAAACTAAAAGAAAATCTGGAATAATAAACAGGCACAAAGCTAGATTAGCAGTAAAAGGGTTTCATCAGGTTGTAGGATTTGATTTTAATGAGATAATTAGTCCAGTTGTAAAGCCAACAACTATCATGACTGTTCTCACTTTAGCCTTAGCTAGAGATTGGGAAGTAAGGTAACTTAATGTAAATAATGCATTCTTGAATAGAGAATTACAAGAAGAAGTTTATATGGAACAACTTCTGGGATTTATAGATACTCTCATTTGGTTTGTAGATTGCAAAAGGCTCTTTATAGACTGAAATAAGCTCCAAGAGCTTGGTTTAAGAGACTTCATTCTACTCTAGTTCTTTTTGGGTTTAAATCATCAAAGTCTGACCAGTCTTTGTTTTTGCGGATTACTGATCAAAATACTACCTTCTTATTAGTTTATGTTGATGACATTCTTATCATAGGCAACAACAAGGAAGTAATTACTCAACTCATAAATGACTTGAACAAAGAATTTACTTTTAAAGATCTGGGAATAGTCAATTATTTTCTGAGCATTCAAGTAAAGCATGGTATTGGTCTTATGCATCTTTCACAAAAGAAGTATGTTACAGATCTACTTGTAAGAGCTAACATGCGAAAGGTTTATAGCTCTACTGACATACCTACTTGTAAGAGCTAACATGCGAAGGGTTTATAGCTCTACTACTCCTATAACTAAACTAAAACTATCAGCCAAAGATAGAGAACTTATTGAAGATCCTCAACTTTACAGGAATATAGTAAGAGCTCTGCAATATGTTATAATCACAAGACCAGAACTTGCTTACATTGTAAATAAGGTTTGCTAGTTCATGCAAAATCTAAGAGAATGTCACTGGAAAGTAGCTAAAAGAACATTGAAATATCTAAGGAATACTATGGATCATGGACTAGTCCTAAGGAAAACAACTGAATTGAAGCTTGTGGGATTTTGTGATGCTAATTAGGCCACTGATCATGATGACAGGAGGTCAACCTCAGATTATTATTTGTATTTTGGAGACAATCTGATCAGTTGGCACTCAAAGAAACAATATACAGTGTCAAGGAGCAGCACAGAGGTAGAATATAGAAGTCTTGCTAATCTTGTGACAGAAATAACACGGTTGCAATCTGTTCTGTGCCAGTTACAAGTAAAGTTGTCATCGGTTCCAACAGTGTAGTGTGACAAGTTTAGTACTGTGATGCTATTAGTAAATCCAATTCTTCATGCCAGAAGCAAATATATAGAGCTTGACTTATATTTTGACTTATATTTTGTTAGAGAAAAAGTTTCACTGAAACAGATTATGGTCAAGTATGTTCCTTCAATTGATCAAGTTGCTAATGTCTTTACTAAAGCTGTTTCTAGTTGTCAATTCTACTCTTTCAGAGGCAAACTTAAGGCAGAGAAAGCTCCCACCTGAATTTGAGGGGGCATATTAGGAAAGAGTAGTTAGAAATCTGTTACGATTCTGTTAGAGAAATTAGCTATGTAACTAATATTCTATTAGTTAGTTTAGATATAGACCCTGCTTTATGATTTATAAATAGTAATTCTGTATTTTAGCTTATTTATTCAGTAATATCAATATTTATTTTCTCCGAAATCCAGTTTTTTAACACCACTCGACCAAAAAAAAAAGAAAAAGAAGAAGACAAATTATGGCATGAATCACTGAAAGAATGATAAATCTCATAAATACAAATTAAGAACTAATATGATTTTAATTAAAAACATATAAAAAGTCAGTACGTTAATGATAATATACTTATTTCTCAATTTTGATTGATAAAAATATAGGCCTATTATCATCCCCATGTCTACTCTTCTTACCATATTTCTAAAATCACACTCTTAATTAAAATTCAAAGCTTATTTACTACTTTTGACACCCCTATTTTTTCCTAAATTATACCTTACATCTAATTTTTTCCTTACTCTTCCCACAACTTTTTCGTGTTTTCTCTATTTATACCCATATTCATCTTCTTATTTTTTTCTTTTTCAATCTTCTCACTCCTCATTTACCCAAAAAATTTATAAATAAATAAATCTCATACCAGTATATAAATAAAATTTTTGTTGGGTACTTTTTTGAGAGAGGGGGAACCATCATCCCATTATACACCCTAAATTTATTTTGCATATATGGCTCTAAGAGTAATACTAGGCACACAAAATACACACAAGATATATAATGATGTGTCATTAATTTTAACCGCCCATGATTTTTGAAATAGGACCCTACTATGTATGTGAGTAGCTCAAAACACATGAACATCATTATGTGTATAATATGTATATCCCTAGTATTACTCATGGCTCTAATATGGCCATAATTTCTTTGAACAGCCAACATAATCGATTATCTAATATGATAGAATATGGAAAAATAAATATAATATGACCAGGTTGTTAATGGTGGCTAATATGATAATCGAATACATAAAATGCAGAAAGAAGAGGAAAAAAAAAACATTACATTACTTGGAATACAATAACTTATATACCATCTTAAAGAGAATTGGGGTTCGGGATGAACTATGTTTAGGAAAGAGGTAAGAAAGTTGTTTTTCTTTTTTTTTTTTTTTTTTTCATTTAAAAGACATGTTTAAAAGTAATTTTATTCTGGGTCTTTTTAGTAACTAAAGAAATACTAAAAAGTGGACAAAAGGTGACAATAAACTAATCCTTCTATAAAAATAGAAATTTAAAATTTTGATGATACTTAGAGTCCTAAATGGATAAAATTTTCAATTCCGATCTTTTATGGTATAATGTTTGGAGGAAAAAATTTTAGTGGACGCAAATATGAACTTTCCTTTATTTTACATCCAAAATACAAATAGATAATTAAGTGGGGGAACATCCAATATTTGTTTTTTTTATCTATCTATAGTTTTTTTTTTTTTTTAGCCATTGGATCATTTATCTAATGTTTATTATGATTTGAGTAGTTGAAAAAAAAAATAAAATAAATCATTTTATTTAATGTTTTTTTTTCTCTATTTTTTACCATGAAAAAAAAAATATAAGATGAATTTTAATTAGGCAAAACAATAACTATTAGAGAAAAAAAACTACCGAATTA
This sequence comes from Trema orientale, assembly GCA_002914845.1. Classification (NCBI taxonomy): domain Eukaryota; kingdom Viridiplantae; phylum Streptophyta; class Magnoliopsida; order Rosales; family Cannabaceae; genus Trema; species Trema orientale. The sequence continues at coordinate 768,342 of JXTC01000038.1, read as the reverse complement.
GTGCTCATATATATCCTTTTGTCTACTAAAATAAAATAAAATGAAAAGGAAGCCAATACATACTTAACGATAACATAAATATTCCAACATCAAAGCATATGAATTGTAATAATAATAATAATAATACAATAGCTAAACTACAAAAAAAATCAAATAATATTATAGGCATCCTATTATGCCTAATACTATATGATATGTGACTCTGTCGTCGCCGACTAAAATTATAATTCAAACCATAAAAAATCTATTTTATTAATTAGAATTATCACATACAAATATTTTTTTTAACAAATAGATACATCATTGTATACATCATGAAGAATCTCACCCCAACGTTATCTTATCTTAATGAAAAAAAGTTAAAAAAGCATCACAATCACACCCTGATCATCAACAAGAGCAACAGTCAACGCTCAAAAGAGGTCTTTTTCGGACTTTACTCTCTAGCTATCTTTTTCCTGCTGTGTCGTCCATGGAGATCAGTACCGGCCGAGAAGAACCCGATTCACCAAAATGGGAAGAACTCCTCGGAAGCCAAAACTGGCAAAACCTTTTGGCCCCACTCAACCTCTCCCTACGACAACTCATCCTCCGTTGCGGCGACTTCTGCCAAGCCACATACGACGCCTTCAACAACGACCAGAACTCCAAGTACTGCGGCTCCAGCCGCTACGGCAAAGCCTCCTTCTTCCGCAAAGTCATGCTCGAAGACGACACCAACTACAGCGTCGTTTCCTTTCTCTACGCCACCGCTCGCGTCAGCGTTCCCGAGGCCCTCTTGCTCCACTCCATGTCCCGCGAGTCCTGGGACCGCGAGTCTAACTGGATCGGCTACGTGGCCGTCACCGCCGACCACGTCAGCAGAGCCCTCGGGCGACGCGAGATCTACGTGGCGTGGCGCGGCACGACCCGGAACTACGAGTGGGTTAACATCTTAGGAGCCGAACTCGAGTCGGCCGAGTCGTTGCTGAGTCCAAATACTAACCACCAACTCGGCAGAAACGACAGCAGTTCCAGCAGCGACAGCGAAAACGACGACGAAAGTATCCCCAAAGTCATGAGGGGTTGGCTTACGATCTACGTATCCGACGACCCGAAATCGCCGTTTGTCAAGTCGAGCGCGAGAGTTCAACTCTTGGCGAAAATCAAAGAGTTGAGAGAGAAATACAAAGGCGAGAAGTTGAGCGTAGTCATGACGGGGCACAGTCTCGGAGCGAGTTTATCGATCCTAAGCGCCTTCGACTTGGTCGAAAACGGGTTTTCGGACATACCGGTCGCGGCGTTCGTCTTCGGGAGTCCACAGATAGGCAACAAGGCCTTCGGGCAGAGGATGGAACGCCACCCAAACCTTAAGATTCTACACGTAAGGAACAAGATCGATCTGATACCGCACTATCCGGGGAGGCTGCTGGGGTACGTGGACTCGGGGACGGAGCTCGTGATCGACACGCGCAGGTCTCCGAGCCTGAAGGAGTCGAAGAATCCGAGCGACTGGCACAACTTGCAGGGGATGCTGCACGTGGTGGCTGGTTGGAACGGGGAAGAGGAGGAGTTTGAAGTGAAGGTGAAGAGGAGCTTGGCGCTGGTGAACAAGTCTTCGGGGTTTCTCAAGGAGGAGTGCTTGGTGCCGGAGTCGTGGTGGGTGGAGAAGAATAAAGGGATGGTGGTCGATGAAAAAAGTGGCCAGTGGACTTTGGCTCCGCCGGCGGATGAGGACCTGCCTGTTCCTGAATATTAAATGGTGGGTCCCTCCGGCTCACTTATTGGTGGTGATTGAAAGTCATGTTATTATACTTAAACATATTAATATGGTATCTTTAATGGGGAGTTTCTACGATACGGGTTCTATTTTTGGGTATATTAATAGGGCATACTTTTAACGATTGGTATTGGTATTGGATAAAAGGTAATACTAGTGTGGATACTATTCCACTTGATACATTCCCACCGCAAAAGAGAAATTACAAATAAAAATAAAAATGAGAGCGCTTTCCTCTTGTTATTTTTCTTTTCTCTTGAATCTCATTATGTTTCAATTATCTAAATTAACTCTTGACGGAGAGGGTTGCCAACGACAAATCTTTCTCCCATGACTGAATTCTAAGATCCAACATTGTGTATTTTTCTTTCTTATCTTTTGAATTACAAAAATAAAAGACTCAAAATTGAAATTGAAATATTAGTTTATTGTTGGGTTTGAAGAAATTTATTTTTATTTTCTTACTCATTTCCGAATCTGATCTTTGATTTTCTTCATTCTGAATTATAAAATTCCGAAAGAAAAAAAAATAAAATAACACTAGAGGAACGGTTTGTTTGTGGTTCTAAATCCCGAAAAGAAAACTCAAGAAAATTATGTTGAATTTCTTCAAGTTTGAGAGATCTGAGTTGATGTTCTTAGAATTTATGCTTTTCAATTGAGTGAAGAAGGAGGAAAGAGTGCGAAGCATCGTGGGTACAGCCATTGGGCGACATCATTGTTGTACTAGGGGGAGAAGAGGCACTCGACGAAGAACGAGCTGCCGAGGATGAAAACAAGGAGTGGGAGTTTTTGTGTCGGGTCGGTTCTTCGGGGGAGGAAGATGCGGGCGGATCATTTGGATTGGGGCAAGATGGGGATCAGTGGAAGGTGGGACGATTTGGCTGCCTAGATGTCTCTCAATTCGACCAGTTTGAAAGATTCCGAAGAGGGGAGAGAACTCGATAGATATATGTGCTTTGATCCTTTTCTAATTTTAGTTGTAACAAGGAAAGCAAAGGTTCCTTTTTTTTAGTATGGTATAGAGGAGCAATTATACGTGTCAAGCTCTATCATATTTTAGCACACAATATTCATTTTGCACCTTTTGATCTAAATCAGGTGGTAAAAAATTAATACCGTATAGATAATCGCACAAACCTATACCGTACTCTAGAAACTCCCTCTTTAATGTACATCAGCTTCACTAGTCTGTTGTCCAAAAAAAAAAAAAAAAAATGCTAGCCTTAATTTTTTTTTTTGGGGTCCCATCATTACCTCACTAATCAACTAAAACCATAATATCATTTTTGATCAGTCCTATTTTAACAACTTCCCGCAAAATGTCTATATTTAGATTATTTTAAGGTGACGCAGAGTTATTTGATTAGTGGAATATGAAAAATGATTTTATAACCAAATGGCTGAATTTGGACCTACTAAATGTCCGTTTTTTATTTTTATATGTTATAATAAAATGGAAGCTATGTCAGGGTATATATATGATATATACCCAAGTTTATATATAAGTGTAAAAATGATGCATAAAAATTAATATACTTAATACAGTTAACTGGTATCTATAAATAGATATACCAATTAAAATATATATATATATATTCAAATATTTAACTATGAAAAAATGGACAATTATGGAAAAGAAGAGTAAAGAAAAAAGGACAGACTCCTATTTTCGTCTGAAAAATTGGGAGATGACCTCGTTCCTCTGTATAAGTTACTATCCTTGATTTATTCATAACTACCGTATTCATATTCTATTGAGGTGGGATTTAGGTGGGTTTTACTGTTAAGGAGGCTTTGGGTGGCTATGACACTTTTATGTTAGCACAAGTCTTACGTATAATTTATTATGTATGAAAAAGTCAAGTGAAATCAATTACTATAATAATTGTATATCATCAATCAACATTGTGCACTGAATTTTCTTTTTTTCGAAGACTACTAATAATAAATAATGATAACTACTACGTACGTAATAGTTCTGCTTATATACACAAGATGTTGGAAAATGGTTTAAGGAATGTGTTAAGATATTGGGCTTGTCTTGCGCTTAGAAGCCCATAAATTTTATAAAGTTTAAATTTGTGTTATAGATTCTATTTTCATGAACTATTTTGAAGTTAAAAATTGAATAGAACCCACATTTTATTGATAAAAGGTCTTGGTGAATTCTTGTTCTCATCCGTGAGGATATCGATTTTGTATATTAATATGCTCAAAATGCTACACGGATGAATGAGAAATTATTGCTCAAAAGTGCACCATTAAAATGTTAAATGAAATAAAAATGTTTGAGTCCTACATTGGTGGGAAATGCTTAGAATAAGTAGCATATATAGGTTCACGTTTTATGATGGTAGTAAAAATAACTACCATATATGTAAATCATCGAGCTTGGGCTTAAATTTGCATGGGTCCGTATGCACGGCACCTGCGGAGACGAATGAAGGGCTGAAACTTGGACTATAGTAAACCGAACTTTTTGTTGCGGTCCCAGATAAATGTTTTTGATGTTGCTTAATGCCCGTTTTGTTAAGGCTGGCATGTTTAATAGCCATGTTAATGGCTAATAGCTAAAAAACGTTTTGAGATTAATGAAAAATATTTCTAGTTTTTCAAACAAGTCCTCACTTGGAACCTATAAAAGGAGAGCTTTCCCTCTTCATTTGACACACCAACAAAAATCAGAAGCATTATTATCTGATTTCTCTCCATCATTCTCTCTTAAACTCTATAGTTTATAGTGTTCTTGAGTTTCTTGAGTTCATCGGTTTTCTAGCTATAGTTCTTCGAATATTTAGAAATTTCATAGCTAGATCTCTTAGTGTGTTGGAGTTCATAAAAATCTAGTTTATAGAGTGGAGGTGTTAGTGTTTCACAAACTGCTCTTTCGCTTGAAAAATTCTCGAACATTCTGGTGGAGAGAGCGAATCAGTTTTAAAGACTCTATGTGGTATACAAGCCTCAGCTGTTAATAATATTTTGTTTTGCAGAATACTTATTTTGAAGTGCTGCCGAAATTCTACTCAAAATTAGAGCATCATAATTTTTGGTAGCATTAATTGTTAAAATTTTTTATCATAAACATTTGAAATCTTATATATTACATATACTTATATTTTATTATTTTCTTACACAAGAAGTGTGAGATTAATACTAACAATAACGATGAATAAGATTTTTTTTTTAAGTGGGGTTTAACTAATGATCTACACTTGTTACAAATTAAAGGAAAATACCTACTACTACTCAATCCCCACCCCACCCTATTGGGGATAATAAGTTTTCACGCCTATCCTCAGTGTGACTCAAACCTGGGACCGAAATCCCAGATAATTAATGGATACTCTTACCCCTTAAACTAACTTACTTCATCAAATAACGATAGATAAGTTATTCTGCTTATATCAACTTGCTTTATTTAATTCCCAACTTTTTCTTTTATACTGCAGTCTTGTCTTTCTTCTTTTTCGCCGAAATGTTGCTTTTCTTGTTCTTTGAATTTTATCTTAATGTTTCGTATGTGCTTAATTATTACTTATATGAAGCTCACGAAAATGGGATTCTCGAATTGTATGCGTCCCGTGTGACATTAATTGTGATGGGATAAATCAAGCTAGCAGGATTAATTTTGATTTAAAAATCATGTCGATTAATATATCATACAAAAATAAAAATCAGGTAATTAATCAAGGCCTAATGATTTAGCATTTGAAATTATTTGACTAGGAAAAGCCAAGTATATAAAGCAAGAACAGCAAATAATTCAGTTATAGTAATAAATATTATTATTCATACTAGAAATTGGTTCAACAATAAAATTGTGAATGATAGAGAAATAATTGAGGAAAATGAATAAAACAAGAACACGAGTAAATTTTAATGTAGTTTAGACTTTCGAATAAAGAATCTATGTCCATTATGGTCAATATTATTCTCTCTAAATTCTTTGATTACCAGAGAGTTCCGACCCATTGTTCTGACCTAATTTCTCTAAATTCTTTGATTACCAGAGAGTTCCGACCCATTGTTCTGACCTAATTTTTCTTATTTATAGGCAGATGAGATCTTTATAAATAAGGTAACAAATATATGATATTAATTCAAATAAATGAGATAAAATCAGGAAATATATAATTTTAAAGATATTTTATCCTAGTTTTCTGATACTGTTTACAGATATCTCGAATTCGATCCATTTAAATGAAAGAATCTTGATATGAAGACTTACTCGTTTTTTGAATAGAGACATCTGCTCTAAACAAGCTGGCGTTCCTTAGTTCAGCTTGAACACCTTGAGCTAGACGAGCTTCGAATAAGCTCGCTTCCTCTCGAGTAACTATGAAATTTGTGCACCACACTTGCCCCTTTAGTTCTAGGTGTCGCTTCGTACAGCTGGAATTAGGCCACCTACTCAAGCTATCAATTCCGTGTGCATCAGATCATCATAACGTCATTTAAACTTGTTTCTGACACAAAGCAGTTTCAGAAGCGTTGTTTCGATTTTGTCATTATCTTGTTAGTATCGGAAAGTGTGTAGTCACTTTTCAAAATTTGAACAGTCAAATTAAAAGCGCAATAATAACTGTGTGGCAAAATCAATGGCCCCGTTTGTTTCAACCATTCCATTCTATTGGAATGGAAAATCTATTTGAATGTGTGTTTGTTTTAACAATTCAGTTTTTCCATTCAAATGGTCCATCTGAAAAGTTAACCATTGGAATGGTTTTTTTGTGTCTTGAATGAGAATGGAGGGGGAGAGGTGTTTTTGAATGGTCCATTCCAATGCTCCCATTCTAATTACAACACATTCTACTATTTTTTTCCATTCAAATATCTCCAATTCCAATTATAACACATTCTACAATTTCCATTCAAATACATACATTCAAATAGGCGAACCAAACGGGCCCAATTACTTTTCGATTTTCTACTATCTCTTCTATAAATAAGTGTTTCCAAAACTCTTTTTTACTTTCTTTCTTCTTTGATTTCTTGAAGCCTTTTAGAGAGAATTTCTTTTTTTTTTTGTAATTCTTGAGAGAAAGAAGGTGTTGAACCACCATTACTCCATCCATCACGATTATAGTCTGCAGAGAAGAATGGACTTTTACCAGTTGATTTCAAAAAGTCTCTGGGTTTCTATGGTCATCTTCTTCGTTTCCAGTAAGAATCTGTTCCCCTTCTTTCTCATTATATTTCAAACCTTAGGACCTTCCCCTTTTTTCGATTCACCGACTCATCCTAGGAGACAAAACACTACGAATAGGTATAATTAATCCAATCTCTGTTTCCTATTCCAGATTTTTTATTTGGGTAAAGTATCATCTCTTTCTTTTTTTTCTTGTCTTATTTTGTGTCTAGTCATTAACATCTTCCCGCCACCTCATTTAAAATTGTAAAAAGTTAAAAATTCAGTTAATAGGTTCATACTTGTCCATTTAACCTTCTTTTAATTTAATTATCCCTTTTTTGAACATTTTTAATGGTAGTTGTAATTTAATTACCTTTTATATGAATCAGATATCCTTTTCTTAATTATTGAATATTATTAGTCCTATTTCTGGTAAGTTTTAAGTCACCAATTAATGAATAAAAATTATATATCATATCTAGTGGTTTTAAGAAAGTGGGATAATAGGCGAGATCCCAAGCATTATCATTCCTTATCCAAGTTTTCAAACAAAAGGAGTCTGGAATGTGACTTAAAGCACACACTCAAAAGAAAACTCAGTTCAAATAAAAAATAGTGTGAACTGCGAAAAAATACTTTGAGCTTTGAGTGTTCTACAATTTAAACCCTAAAGTTTGAATTCTGCAAAATAATACCGTGAGATTAAGAATTTCCGAAAATTAATATCCTGGACAAATTTTTTGAATAATTTTAACGGATAAAATACAATAATATCATCAAAATTAAGATGAATAATATGGATTAATCTAATTTTAATGGAGGATATTATTATTTTTTCGTTCGTAAAATTGATCAAAAAAATCTATCCAGGGTATTAATTTTCAGAAATTCTTAATCTCAGGGTATTATTTTGCAGAGTCTAAATTTTAAGGCTTAAATTGCAGAACACTCAAACTTCAGAGTATTTTTTTATAAATATCCCTAAAAAATAAGTAAAACTAATTAATCAAAACTTAAACTAATTAAAAAATCAAAAGCCAAAATAACCAAAAAAAAATTGGTAGGATTTTTTTGAATTTTGTTTTGATTTTGGTATTCTTAAAGTGAATATTGTGTCTCAGGAACTTTCAAATTAATTTTAGTTAATATTATGAAGCGTAATTATTGTATCGTTATAGTGATTACATATTTTAAAGACATTTATTTCTATTTTTATATAAGCTTAAACATTTTATAAAAGTGAATACAATGAAAGTGTTTTACAAAATTTAGTATGAGCATTTTTTTAGTTTTTTTTTTTTCCACTTATGGTATCAAAAAATACGCATAGGTCTGAAAGTAATTCGACATTATAAATATTTTGTTTTAAAGGAATTTGTATAATAAAGATTTTGATGGCCTTTTTATCTATTTATTTTTCTTGAAGGAACCTATATGACGACGTTTTTTAATTTGTAATAAATTATGTCAATTATGTTGTTTAGTAAGACTCACAGATGTGATACAAAAGGCACCTTTTAATGTGAAAGGAAAATAGTCTACATATGCGTGGGAGGCTTTTATGAACGAAATAATTTCTATAATGACAAAAGGGTTTTAGATCGATAAAGACGTTTAACCGGTGCGTAGAGAAAATTCTCAGCCACGAACCGGATTAATTTATGAGTCCTTTGCCAAAACGACAATATGAAAATTTTTATTCGTAAAATAATAATATTTCATTTCGCATTGATGATTGTTCAGTGAAAAATAAGATCGCTCAGATGATTAATGAGACTTTTTAATAAAAAAATTTGTCTCCAAAATGTTCATGGACTGAATTTTTCTTTTGATAACTAAAGCTAATTTGTTTGGAACGTCCCGATCTTTTGGTGGAACACAAAATTAAAAAAATTGAGGAGCAAAAACCAAGTAAGATTTTTTTTTTTCCCCCTTATGTTTGGGACTAGAAAAAGTTTACTTTCTTACTATTTGTTTCCCATAGTTTGGCAATTGAAGAAAAAGTACGGAAAAATTTATTAACGTTTTTTATGGGGTAAGTATTGGCTCTGAATTATACTATTAGTGCGTGCACTTTAGAAACTTGTCTGTTTTGCTACCAAATAATCAAAATGTCTCATTTTACTCATTATTCTCAGTCATCCCTTTGCTATTAAAAACATACGGAAAATAGTATTAGATACTGACGTGGAGGTTTAAAAAAAGAGGTTATGGTTATTTCGTTTTTTAATTAAATTTCCTCTTTTATTTAATAAGTTTTTTCCTTTTATTAGTTTTAAAAAAAACGATATGTCATATTTTTTTCAATTTAAGCGAGAAAAAACTTAATATTTCTTTCCTTTATCAAAAAATCAAGCTAAATGTATATACATACATTTGATTTTCTGTTTAGATATAAACTATTTTACTAACCAGGTAATATACATGTATAAAAAAAAGGATAACATACAATTAAAAAAACAAAAAAATTCTAGAAAAACTAGCATTAATATTCAGAACATTAATGCATCATAATTATAATATTTGAACTTATTGTAATAAGGCACCCTTATTGTGATAATTTAGAGAAGATTCAAAATTCTTCTAGACTAAATTATGATGGATCTTTGAAGGAAATAAAATTTGATAGTAGGCATTACCTCCTACAAAATGCCTAAAATGCTCTTGCTCAAAGTCTCATGTGTGTCCTGTCACGACCCGAGGCCAGGATCAGTGGTAAAATGGGTATTTCATAATAGAAATACTGGAAAGTATTTTAAAAATAATTCAAAACTTTAAATTTTCAAATTGGCATCGATAAAATATTTAATTGAAATAAAACCCCACAGTCATGCATCACTCAATAAATATAGACAGTGATTAAAACTAATATTCAATAGTCATACATTGAGCAATCATCTCACATATAAACATAGACATAGGTTATTCGAATCATGTCCAAGTCCCTCAAATAAGCTTATTCAGTTATAATTAAATCTAAATTCCTACTCAAGTCTATATTTCACAAGTCTTGTAAGAATTTACCAAAAATATACACAAACTATTAAGTCTGCAATGCTTCGATTTAGATCTCCCGGTCGAAGTCACATTGAGTGCCATTTGAGGGGAAGAAAGGGGTGAGCTATTTATAGAGGATCGATTACATATTTTTATATAAAAGAAATATACTCACGTTGAAAGTCCTGCATGGTTAGTAGTCTAATCAAAACGATTCACAAAATCCAAGTGAAAAACGTAGTCCAATAGTTCAAAAATTCTAAACCATCGTGAAATGTCTATCAAAACCAGTACATATCTATTCAAGCCAACATATAACTATGTATGTAATCGTAATATCTGAGGTATCCTAAGGGGTCAGCAGCAACTCCAAGCTATCTATAGAGGTGACCGTAAGTCCGAGCACTCAACGTAGGGTACTGTAAGTCTGACGGCCGCTTAAGTGTATGGATGCATACAAATGCTATCCGAATGACAGAATTAAGGATATGCACCATTTTCACAAAATCACAAAGTAACCATACAATATTCCTTAATCAAATAACATTTAGTTTTCAAAACTGAGTTCTCAAATCATTTTGGATTTTCTAAAAATTTTGGCAGCACAACGGTCATTTTTGATCAAACCCAGAAATTTATTTTTCCGCAGAAAACAGTTCAAAATAGTATATATGACACACCAACCGGTGTGACGTGCTTTCCAAACAGTTTATATCTCAAATCAGGTCAAAAACAGATATAAACACACTTTTTACAAATTATTTCATGAGATTCCATATTTATTGAAAATATGTAAATTTATAAACTAAACTAATTTTAGAATTGAATAATCGAATCCCTACCTCAATCGAGTGTCTAGGCAGTACTACGGTGCTATGGAGAACGTTTGACGTCGTTCGGCAGTCGTTCGAAGGGTTGGAACTCGTTTTTGAACTTTCGATCGCTTAGTTTAAAAATTCGATTTTCAAACGGAGCTTTAATTCACAAAACGGACTTTACTACTGAATTTCTAGTACCCAAAATAGCTTGGTTAGATATATCATTTATTAAATTTGGGTTCCGGGATGAGACCCCAGCTCTTGGCACGCAAAACGAGGCAAATTCTAGGCATCGTGTCTCAAAATTCGTGTCACTTCGAAACATAGTGATATTTTGTATCAAAATTCGTCTCTCGACTTCACTGAATCCAAATTTTGAGGTCGGAACTTCGTTTTGAGGTCCGAGCCTTAACTCTAATCTAAAAATTACAAAAATATCACTTTTTGAAATATTTAGAAAAATGTCCTCCTTTTCAATTCAATAATTAACACATTTCTGGATACCGTTTCAACACCACAAAATCATATTTATTCTCGTCTCAATCTCCTCTTTAATATGGTATTATTTTTATAGCCTACTAGCAGTAAGATTAGTTGGGATCTTTTCTTCTTCCTCTGACAAATGATGCGGGCTAGTGCATCTGGGCAGGAGGCTGGCAGTGCGACAGTGGTGTTGGATGGCAGAGAGCTTCGTTTTTTTTTTTCCCCTAAAATTTGAGAGAGAGAGGGAGAGAGAGAGAGAGAGAGGACTTCGAAGGAAAAAAAAAAGGAAAGTTGAGGATTTAAAAGTAACTTCTGAAAATGTAGCACAGGTGTCAAAGGCTGACCGTGTGGCCACAGTTTTGAAAATTGCATTTAACTTACTTTTTCAAAGTTTCTCTCATTTACGTCCTCCAAATTTACATTTTATCTCCTGACTCGAAAATTTTTACATTTTAATCCAAATTTGAATTTTTAATAATAATAATTTAATTTTTTATAAAAAAATTTTTGGTCAAAAGAGCAATTTACCTTTACAAAAATTTTGGGGTTTTACATGTCCCCTCCCAAAAAAAAAAAAAGGTCTCATGTATGTGTCACATGCTCTTTTTGATTTGTTTTTGACAACAAAATGACGACGTGCGATGAAATGAGATACTTTGCCATATTGGGGTTGCTAAAATAAGGATGTTTCAAAGTTTAGGTCAAAAGTGAGATTTAGTTTATAATTTGGAGTCCAATAATAAAATTAACAAAAATTAACAAAAAATATTTAACATTTATAATTTTTCCCCACTTTCTCGTTTAGTTAAAGAACATTAATCATGGTACGTATAACATTCATTCATAACTCATGTACTCTTACTTTGATTTTCTTGAAATGTACTAAAGGAGGCGAGTACGTGTTAGTTGGGAGTTCAAATCGCGTGCAACTTTTCTATCCCAATTAATGCGGGGAAATTCTTGTTAAATTGGGCTAGAGTTATATTTTATCTGTTTTGTGTTTTAATATATTGTCTATTTTTGAGTGGTGGTTTATATAAAATTTAAATTGAATAAATCACAAATACACATAAATTTTAGTATTTTTTAAGATTAAATTAAAAATGAGGCTAAACTGTTTTCATCCTGATTTTATATACGGTTTCTAAATTCATGTCCAACTAATAAATCGGTGATTATTTATAATATAATTTGAATAAATCCCAATCAGCTTTTTAACTTCGACATTTTCATTGATAATTTTAGTATATACTGGTTAGGTCTATTAGAAAACTAAAATTTAACAGAGAAACCGTACTCGTTTATTTGGTCACATGTATAGCTAGTATTTCTAGTTTCTCTCATACCTGTTCAGTTATACTTGTTCAGTTTGGTTTCATTGAATAAAAGTGAAATATATATTGGAAAGAAACTACTGCACAACAATAGTCGATTTCAACATGGATGTGTACAGTACCCAAGCACCATTAATGACCGACGAAGATCATGTGACAATTTCCTGATTATGCGGCTGAATGACATAATTCATTATATTCATACGAGAAATAGTTAGAAAATGATACAATCATCAACTACCAATTCTTTAGTACTAAAGGTATTGTTCTATTCATCTACCTCCATCAACGCCTATATATAAAGGCAACTTTGTAGAAGCTTAATGCATCGATCGACAGTACCCAACTGCATTTAGTTAAAAATCACAATCTCTCATATCCTATATAATATATATACAGGTACATATATATATATATATATCTTTTCCTTTCTAAACTGCTAGCTATTCCCCAAGATCGATCGACATGGCGGAGGCAATCGCTACATGGGAGCAACTCATGGGAACTAGCAACTGGGAGGGCCTTGTAGAGCCTGAGCTTGAGCTGGACCTCAGCCTCAGGGAGTTCATCCTCCGCTGCGGCAACTTCTGCTCAGCCACCTATGATGCGTTCCGCAAATCGGACGGAGAAAGCCGGTATGGGATGTCGTCGTTCTTCCACGACGTGATGCTGCGGGACGCCTCCCACTACGAAGTCGTTTCCTTCCTCTACGCCCCCTCTGGCTGTTGTCAGCCGAAGGTGTCCAACTGGATTGGCTACGTGGCAGTCACGACCGACGAATTCAGCGAAACCACCGGCCGCCGCGAGATCTATGTGGTCTGGCGCGGCACCAACACTCTCTCCGAATGGTGTTCCAATGTCGATGCGTCTCTGCAGATCTTCTTGAAATCGGCCAATGTTTTGCTCTCTGCTAGAACGATCCGCAGCTTTGATGAAAACGACAAGCGAAAGGAAAAAGATCAGAAACCGAGAGTCCACTCTGGTTGGCTTAAAATGTACACCTCGACGGATGCCGCGGAGACGAGCGTGAGAAGCCAGCTGATGAATGCAATCGATAAGTTGAAAGAGAAACACAACAATGAGAACGATAAGCATAAGCCGAAGCTTGAGCTTAGCGTTGTTGTAACAGGGCGTAGTCTTGGTGGGGCTCTGGCAACACTTAGTGCCGTCGATCTGGTCGAAAGCGGCGTCGTAAATGCTCGAGTTGCGGCTATTGTTTTCTGCTGTCCAAAGGTCGGCAACCAGGCGTTCAAGACAATTGTTGAAGATCATCAACAGCTTAACATTTTGCACGTGAAAAATGAGAGGGATATCATTCCCGATCTGCCTTGTTCCATCCCGATGCTACCTTGTCTGGGCCAGTACGTCCCTATTCAAACATCTGAGCTTAAGATTAATACAGATAAGTCCCCGTACTTGAACATCAAATCAGCATCAAAAGAGCTTCTGGATCGTGATCTGATGATAAAACTTAAAAGATCCGTTGAGAAAGTTTTGTCTGAAAAATCGTCTGGTACTAATATTGCTCCGAGTGATCTGCCAAACTTGCAAAAGTTGCTTGAGAATGTTACTACTAGTACTGATCATGATGATTTGAAGGAATTTTTCTCGTCGTTGATTCCTCTCCTTCTGGAAATATTGTTGGCCATGTCCGGAATAGGATTGCTTGGAAAATTACAGGAGAAAGTTCAGGAAATGATCAACTTTCACAACCTGGAGGCGACGTTGCATGTGGTGGCTTGGTGGAATGGACCGGACAAGGAGTTTGGTGACCGGCCCAACGTGGAGAGGAGCTTGGCTTTGGTGAACAAGTGGGGTGCATTCCTAATTAAGGATGAGATCCCGGATAAGCTCGCGGATGATCTCCGGGCCGAGCTTTGGGTGCCAGATTCATGGTGGATGGAGAGGAACACAGGGATGTTACTGATAGATGAAAAAAATCCTGAACCAGTTTCGGTTCCACCAACATGGGAGAGACTCATTAACAGTAGTTGGACCAATAAATTAGTGGACTGGAAGAGCTTTCTCGAGGCCCCTATTAATCATTTAAACAGTAGCCCAAAGAAATTCCTCCTCCAATGCGGTGACTTTTGCCAAGCCACCTACGACTGCTTCAACTCAAACCCCATCTCCCGACAATGTGGGAACAGCCGCTATGGAACAACATCATTCTTGGAGAAAGTTATGCTTCCACGAGCCTCACACTACCAAGTTTGTTCCTTCCTCTACGCTAGTACTACCACCGGTGACGGAGACTGTGACCGATTGTTCTTTCCGCCACCGGACACCGAGGACTTCAAAGCGTGGGACTGCAGCGCCAATTGGATTGGCTACGTTGCCGTCACCACGGATAAAGTTACCGAAGCCATCGGACACCGCGAAATCTACGTGGTCTGGCGTGGTAGCATCCCAGACTTTGATTTGCTTCGTGGTTTTAACGGTGATGATTGGCTCTGCCCTCTTCATCCTTCGTACACTAACTTGCCTTCTTTACCTTTTCATAAGCCACCTGAGAACAAATCTCCAAAGGTCCACAGGGCATGGAATTTGACTTATACATCATCGTCGCGCAATAGCGAGTACGCCAAGAAAAGTGCCAAAGATCAGCTCAAGGAGGTAATCCAGGAGTTGATGGACAAGTACAAGGGCGAGAAAGAGCCAGTTCACATAGTGATAACAGGGCACAGTTTGGGTGGGGCTCTGGCGGTTCTAAGCGCTTATGATCTGGTGGAACACAGCGTTGTTGATAAAAGAACTCCCATCTGGGCCGTCGTTTTCGGCTGTCCACGTGTCGGCGACGCTTCGTTCCGTGAAAGCTTGGCCAATTATGGGAACCTCATGATCATCCCCATAAAGAACAAGCAGGATAACGTACCATACCGTCCTGATTATGGATCACTAGTGGACTTGCGAGACCCAAAAATAAATAGCCCTGCTGAGCTGGTGGTCAATACGAACTCCTCATCTTACTTGGTCGTCCCTAATAACTCAGAAGAGGCCCATAACTTAGAGGTGACGCTGCATATGATTGCCGGGTTGAAAGAGGACCTCACTGATTTTGATGAAGCCAGAGCAGCGGAAACTAGGAACTTGGCTTTGATCAACAAGTCGAGTGGGTGTCTAAAGGTGTCTTATAATAAACAGGAAGTGCCAAAGTCATGGTGGGTGGAGAAGAACAAAGGGATGGTGCTCGAGGATAATGGAAAGTGGGTTTTAGATCCACAACAATTTTCTTGAATTTCGGCAGCTCTTAGCCCCATGCACTATGCTAAATACGTATGTTTGAATAACGCATGGTGAAGTTTCATTTGCTTCACTGTGATGATCTTCTGCGTGCTTTGCGTGTTTTCTTCCTTTTATATTATTGTTATGTGTTTTCTTATCAGCTAGCTGTATGCATGTATAATATCATTAAGGGACCAAGATTCTCTCTAGATATCTTGTCTCATTCTCTATCTAATTAATAAGAAACTAACACGTATTTAAATTGCGCTCTTCTATTCGCGTCTTCTAACATAATCTTTAATCGTTAGTGCTTTATTTTGAGGGGAAAAAAAGAAGAAAAAACACAAGGCCCAAATCATGACCCCCTCCTTCTTCTGAAATCCGTCTCGCCCCAAGCTGAAATCCATTACCTTTCGTCTTCCTTTGAAATTTCTCTATGTTTATTGATTGTTATCTCTTTTTCGTTACATTTATGCACTTTTCTATTTTTCCCTGATGCCTTAAACTATTAACTCCCAAATCCGAAATCTATATTGCTCTCTTTGCTCTCGACTATCTCCAACACTCATAACCATTTCATCTTTAGTCCTCTCCGATTTGGTGAGTTCACTTTAGCCCCAACAGCTCCAAAAATTTGGCATCCCTGGGCGAAAAGAGAGTTTTCGTCATGAAAATGGGTCTTTTATCAGATCTGATGATTCTTAAGATGAAAGATTAGTCTTAGCCATGGCCACAGTTAAAGGACTTGGGTTTGGTCACTTCGTTGATCTAGAATGGATGCATAAATTCGGAGAGAAGACTTAGCAGAGGTAGAAGAGTCGATAGATTTTTTTAAAAGCAAAACACGTTTCTCTTCTTTTTACATTTTGTTTTTTAAAAACACAATGAATAAACTGCAGCTTCCTTCCATTAGATACTGAGGTGAAATATCATATGAGGAAAAAATAAATTAATGACGTGTCGTACTATAATTTGTTCGACAGAATATAAGACATGGAAACTTGGACAAAAGATCCCAGTCCGGGTATAAAGGTAATAGTGAGTACACTCTTTTTGTATATTCTCAGCCATGTTGAATTGGATTTTCATCATCAAGGAGACGTTTCAACCAAAAAATTTGTCCCCGAAGCTTTCCAGCTAAGTCAAAGTATTGCCATATATATATAATATTTAAAAAACTACACCACGTGTCTCTTTTCTAATCTAGAATATCCTTTTTTTTCTATTTTGTTTACTTTTATATCTTTTTTCAAGTTGTAATGATTAGAGTTTATCTTTATACTTCTATGTAAATTAATTTAACATATTCATTTATATATTTGATTTACCAACAATATATATAATTCATTTAATAAAATATATATTTAATTTATCATTGTATAGAATTAATTTACTATAGTATATTATAGTTAATTTACTGATATATACAATTTATTTATCATAGCATATAATTAATTTACATATGTAGATAATTAATCTATCAATATATAAATTTATTTGCTATATATAATTTATTTATTGGTGTATATAATTAATTTATTAGGGTATGTAATTAATTTGTGAGTATATGTAACCAGCATTTAGTAAATAAAAAATATGATTAATAAAAAATATGATTATTACATAGTTTGCTTCTTAAAAAAAAAAAGTAAATGTTTGGAATCATATTATTTGTATTTGGTAACAAATTTTAAAAATAATTCCCACATTATAAACTGACCAAGTTTAAAAGCATAACAAACCGAATTGACCCTTGGTGTAATGGAGTTTTCTTTACAACTTGATATATAAATATACCCGAGTAATACTAGAAACATACAAAATATGCACATAAGCCGAGTAATACTAAATATTAGGACTGGCAATTTTCTACACGACACGACGATACGACTCGAAAACGACACGAAATAAACGGGTTTGGGTGACCCATTTAATTTTCGTGTCAATTTCGGGTTGACACGTGTAACACGTATAATAAACGGGTGGGTTTCGGGTCAACCCGCTTAACCCGAAAATGACCCGTGTAACCCGTTTAATTAAACGTGTCGTTTTCGTGTCATTTTCGTGTCGTGTCAACACGACACTAATACGACACATTTATTAATATTTTAATATATTAAACGTGATTTTAATTAATTCTAAGCATATTTATAGGAGTAAAATTAAATTAAGTAGTTATAATCGTGTTAAATTAGAATAATCGTGTCAATTTTGAATAATCGTGTCAAACGGGTCATAATATGACACATGACACGTTTATTAAACGGGTTACACGTGTCGTGTCGTGTTACACGTGTATTAATCGTGTCGTGTTCGGGTTTAAATTTTTGACATGTTTATTAATCGTGTCGTGTTCGGGTTAGGTGTTATCGTGTCGTGTCGTAATCGTGTCGACCCGAACACGACACGATAACACGAATTGCCAGCCCTACTAAATATACACAAAAACACACAAGACAATTGGAACTGATGGTTCAAAGGAGCCCACAACTCATGAGGCTATAAATGCTAGATTTGAGGACACACAAGATGGCTGCCACTTGTTCCGCTTGAGACTTGAGTGGGCAAAGGCCAGACGAGTCCAAAGTTTGCATTTCCTTATTTTTTGCACAACCATGTTTCGATTGACGGATGCACATGCAGAATGTATTAGCCAACATAGAACATGAAAAAAAAAACACTAAATTGTGTGATCAATAATCAATAATCACAAATTATGTGGCCCTCCATCACATATGGTTACAAAACACTGAAATATTGTGAAAAAATTTATTTTTCAAAACACTCATAAAAAAATCATTTTAATTAAAATTACTACTATTTATGTCATGCAAAATCTGAAAGTTTTTAAGGACATTTTGGACTTTTTAAGGCTAATGCCAAAGTTGTAATTATTGAATTTCGGATTAAAATAAGAAAAATATCTGGAATATTTTATTCCTTTGCAATAGTGCCTAGAAATTGCTTAAAAACCCCCCAAAAGTCCAAATTCTCAAGAGAGAGGGCTTAGGAGAGAGATAAAAGGGAGAAAGAGAACGGTTTCTATTCAGCCATACTGCTGCCTCTGCCGCTTGGCCCCGTGCCGGAGAGGACTCGCTAACGATCGAAACGCCATCGATTTCGCTGAAATTAGATCTCCGATGGTTGAGATCCGACCATCTAAAGATCACGCCAAAAACACGGTTTTCCCACAAAATTTCTGGCGTCCGACCTCCGTTTTCGACACCTCCAGCGAGTGGAACTTTGTAAAAAATGATTTACATAATTATTTTGGTTAAGTATTTTATTTACCTGAGGTAGATATATGAGGTGAAAGAGGGTTAAAAATCATGAGTAATTACGGTTGGTAGAAGTAAAAATGGTAATTAGAAGTACAGTAAATTTTAAATAGAAAAAGAGGATATTTTTCTAAATATTTACAAAAAATGGTATTTATGTAATTCTTGGATTTTTGAGTTTAACTAATGCTAGGGACCTCGAAACTAAGTTCTGACTTCGAATTTGGACTCAGTGAGGTCGAGATATGAATTTTGACATAAAATACCACTATATTTCGTTGTGGAACGAAAATTGAAATTTCGTGGCATAAAATTACACCGTTTTGCATGCCACGGGTCAGTCCTACACCAGGACCCGTTTTTGACGACATATAAATCTAATCTATCATTTTTAGGTGCTCTAAATTTAGTGGTGACCTCCGTTTCTACATTTGAAGCTTCGATTGAAAAGTCACTTTTTCAAATGGACTTATCGGGAACCGGAAACTACTGTTTAAACACATGAGTGACCAACGAGGGATTATTTAAGCGTCATTGGCCTGGTATTACTACCATATCAATGTGGGGTACGATTACCTGAATTTTATATCTGTCTTAGATTTTAATTGCATTAAAATTTATTTATGAAAAATCATGATTTTAAGATGGTTTGATTAATTACTATAAACTGTTGGGTTATACTGGGATTAGACTGTGTAGATTATTATATATATTTTTATATTTTGACTATGGGGTGAAATAGCAGTGTGCTGTCTATGTTCAGTAAATCCTAAAATAATGCCAAGTTGGATTTTAAAGTATGATTTGAATATTGGATGCATAGTTGTTGTATACTGTTACATATTGTACATACCATAGGATCACACACTTGAGTTTCATTATAGCATCTTGATATTTTTAGATCGCTGGCAAGTTACTGCAGAGCTAGGTGAGAGACTTAGGCCTCTGCATAGGTTTTTATCTGATACGCCTATGGGTCGTGTCAGGATGCTGGGTACCTCTGATACAGAGCTATTACAGGATCATGATGGGAAGATGAGGGCTCACTTATTTACTTGTTGATATATGATATGTACAATGATGTGGTTTTGGATTTGGTTTTGAATATGTGATTATTCTGGATACCGTGAATTTATAAATGGATTTAAAGGAACAAACAATACAGGTTTAGTAAAATTGCATCCATCTAAAAAGGTAATTGAGTTCATACTGAGCATGTGAATACTCACCCTTTACTTTTTCCCTCTCAGGTAGTGCTCAATGTGATTTTGGGAATTCGAGAGTTGAACAGTGAGAAGCTAGTTACCATGTTGGAAACCGGTAAGTTTGTAAGATATTTGTGTTAATTATCTTAGCCTGTAATAAAACACTTAAAAGCCCATTTTACGGACTCAGTCTGTATAATTAGTGTGCTGGATTGTGAGACTACTAATGGTGATACTTGGTATGTCTAATTAAAATTTTATTAACAATTTATGTCTAATGGTGTTCACAAAACTCTGAGAATTTTACTTTTAAAATTATTTTTATAAATTTTTCTAAAATAGCTTTTGAGTTTCCACATGTGAAATTCTCTTTCTGCCACTAGCCTGGAGTTTGTGTCGTGATAGAAAATTATGGTATCAGAGCAGATATTTATCTACCTAGGATGTGACACCGTTAGATTGGATTGTAACTATTTTTTTTTTTAAAAAATAATAATAATATTAGCATCATTGTCTCACTGACACTTTTACATATTTATATAGACAAGTAAAATGCCTCCGAGAAGAAGAGTACCAAGGCAAGAGCCAAGAAATGATACTCCTCCGCTATAGCAAGAAATTTCTGACCCCCTTGCTGATCTTTATGAGGCTTTGCGGGAAATACCGGGACTAAGAGCTCAACGAGATCTTGAGACTCATTAGGCTAGCTTTTTCAAGGATTTCATCAAGTTAAGTCTGCCAACTTTTGATGGTAAACCGAACCCCATCGCAGTTGAGAAATAACTCAGAGATGTTAAAAAGATCTTTACGACCATCTGGATGCCTGTCGAGTTTCGAGTGGTCTTTGTCGTTTATAAGTTATTTGATAGAGCTGCCAACTAGTAGGAAATTGTCAAGCTGTCACGATAGAAAACTAGTATGATCTGGGAGATCTTTGAAAGACTGTTGAGAGACCAATATGCCAATGCTAGTCATAAAATTACTGTGATTAGAGAGTACGAGCAACTTAAATAAGGTGATTTGACAGTGAATGAGTACTACATCTGGTTCATAGAATTAGCCCAATATGCTTATGCACCAGGGACAGACCCTACTCTTCAAATTGTCAAGTTTATGGAAGCTCTGAGGCTAGCCATCCTGGAAAAGATTGTGACTCAGCATTTTGACAGCCTGGTTGATCTTGCCGCTGTGGCACAGAAAGTAGAAGGATTTCTTGATGATAAGTTAACTTTGAGGGAATATTCGAGGAATAGAGGAAGTAATGACAGGAAGGCCAACAGGAGAAACCAAGGTCAGTTGCAGTCACAGAACTCTCAAAGTAGTGGTTTTTCTAGAAGAGGACGTTTTAGACTGTACGGATATTTTCACTGCGGTTAGTAGGGCCACCAGAAGAAGTTATGTCCATTCCGCTAGCAGAAGCCTGTCTTATCTCAAGGTGGGCCATAGGAAAGCCATAGTGCGTCTGTACCATTCCAGGGCAACTAGATGAGGCCTGCCCAGAACCAGACTCAGGCATTCAACTCTTTTCTTTTATAGCAGTCTTTTGGTTTCCAGTACCAGTGCCAGTACCAGCCATAGGGTTCAGGCTTCACTCAGAATTTCTGGACTCCTCAAGCTTCTGGTAATCAGGGAGGACGCGGATACACTAGCAATAATCCAGGAGCTGGTAGCAGTCGACCTGGCCAATGGAGAGGGAACAAAGGGAAAAAGAAAATTTCTGATCAAGCCTTTGCAGTCACTAGGATGGAAGATAGCCGAGTTCAGACCGGCAAGGGAGTCATTAATGGTATGATTCTCATTTCATACTCCTGGACTCATGTTTTATTTGATATTGGTGCTACGCATTCCTTTATATCCTTGATGTTTGCTCAATTATTGGGATTGGAATGTTCTGTGTTGGATTCTGTTTTGACTTTGGGCACACCAATGGGTGGAGCAACTGATGTTTTTACTATGTGTTGAGATTGTCTGATTGTGATTGATGGTAAAGAATTACTAGTTGATTTGATTATGTTGCCTTTGCAACAATTTGATATTATTTTCGATATGGATTGGTTATCTAAATATCGAGCTACTAATGATTGCTACAAGAAGAGAGTTACTTTTTTGCTTGAGGATGGATGTCCTGTTGTTTATCAAGTTCAATTGAATCCCTTGAAACCAAGTCCGATTTTGAAAGCATGCATAGATGGAAGGAACAAATTCGAGTGCTACAGGAATTTGTTTATCATTAGAGGTGATGTGGGATTGACGATCAAGACCCCTGGATATCAGTGGTTAGTAAGTTTCCAGATATTTTTCTAGAGGATTTATCGGGACTACCACCTGACAGAAAGATCAAGTTCTGTATTGATTTGACTCCCGGAGCCCAGCTAGTTTCTATTCCAGCCTATCGCATGGCTCCAGTGGAAAGGACTGAGTTGAGAAGTCAAAAAGATTCATCATGAATAGTACTTCTCCATGGGGTGCTCCTGTGTTATTTGCCAAGAAAGTTGATGGTATGGTTACATTATGTGTTGATTATAGAAGGTTGAATCAACTTACGGTGAAGAACAAGTATCCTCTGCCAAGGATAGATCAATTGTTTGACCAACTCGGTGGATCAAAGTTTTTCTCCAAGATCGAGTGATCACCATTTGAAGATTCGAGAAAAAGACATACCGAAAACTGCGTTAAGGACTCGTTATGGTCACTTTGAGTTCCTGGTTATGCCATTTGGTTTGACGAATACTCCTGTAGCATTCATGGATCTCATGAACAAGATTTTCAGACCTTATCTAGATCAGTTTGTGGTTGTCTTCATTGACGATATGTTGATATACTCGAAGACTCGAGATGAGCATGCTGAACACTTGAAGATTATACTTCTAATTTTGAGAGATCATCAATTGTATGCCAAGATATCCAAGTGTGACTTTTGGATGACGAAAGTGAAACTCTTAGGGCATGTGATTTCTCAAGAAGGTATTTTAGTCGATTCTGCTAAGATAGAATCTGTTCTAAAGTAGGAAAGACTGAAGAATGTGACCAAGATAAGAAGTTTCCCTGGTTTAGCAGGTAATTATCATCGTTTTGCGGAGGTTTTCTTGAGAATTGCATTACTTTGACGAAGTTAACAAGAAAAGATGTCAAGTTCATTTGGGATGACGATTCTGAAGAAGTCTTCATGGAATTTAAGAAGGGATTGACAAAAGCATATATTATTACTACTCGTAACAGTAATGAACCTTATGTTGTGTACACCGATTGATATGAACCCCGCCAACAATGTGACAAAATCCGTTACCAAATTTGGAAGCGCAACCCCAAGACCTTTCAAGTTTGATGGAAAACTGCGACCCGTTGTTTAGCAAAGCAAGAACCTTGGTATGGTGAAGACGCCACAAACGGGGATGGAAGATTCGTTTGATAAGTCAGAAAAGTCTCTTCAAGAACTCGAGAAGAAAATTCTCACAATTTGATTAATTTCGAAAATCTGAAAACATAATGTTGTAGGCGGCATATATATAGCCGAATTACACTTGCTAGGGTTTTAATTACAAAATTACTAATCTACCCTTAATGAAGAAAAGACACGCCTAAAATAATTCTAGAAATACTCAGATATTGAAACGTAAAATTAAAGATAGAATTACAAAGAAAATACGTCTACATCAGATTATAAACCCTCTTGCACGAGTATGATGGATTAGACATGCAAGTTGGCCATGCAATGGCTCAATAGACGTGTATGGCTGATTGATTCTCTCCTGGATCGACTTGGATGAGCAAAACCAACCTTTGTTCACCCTCAGTAGTGAACACACTTTCTTCTTGTTGTTGAACTCTCTGGACTAATTTATTCAGCTCTTCTTTGAATCTTTTAGCTCGAGCCCTCGTCACTGGACCAATAGGAACTTGTACTGGATCACGGATCTTGATAGCCTTGATGTCCTCATATATCTTTAAAGTTTAAAATAGTATTCTGGTAAACTCAATAGTCAAAATTAGTGTTTAACCCAAAAGAAGATATAAAGTTGTTATATGTTTCAAATTTAGAGGTCAATATTGATAATAATGAAAATACAAAATATGAAATAAACAAACAATCACAAGGTATAAAAATATAATTACCCTTGATATGATAATGACTTTGATGACCTTTTTATTTATTAATTTTTCCTAAAGGAACTTATAAGGACGGCTTTAATTTGTAATAAATCATGTAAACTATATCAATTATTTTGCGCAGTAATTTATATAAAACAAAGGAGACGGATATTCATCTGGTACAAAAAGATTTTAAATGTGAAAGTAACTTGATATAATAAATAACTTTGATGGCCTTTTTATTTATTTATTTTTCTTAAAGGAACCTATGATGACGGCTTTAAATTAGAAATAAAAATTATGTACAATTATATCAGTTATGTTATGCATTTTTTTTTTTGGTTAAAATGTTATGTATTTTAATTGATATAAAACAAACGAGACTGATAGATCTGATACAAAAACTTTTCAATGTGAAAGGAAGACAGTCTACGTACGCGTGGGAGGTAAGGCCAGCTAAGTTGTTGATAAATATCTTTCATGAAAGAAAACGAAATAATTTCTATAATGACAAATTAAGAAGTTCAACCGCGACGCGTCACTACAAATAAATAAATAACATTTACTGATGAGCTTGGTCACAATATGCCATGTTTACTAAATAGTAATGAGAATTATGTATATGATAATGATTCCTATTTAGTTGTTTACCAAAATATAGGAATAGGAATGTGAGAACTGTGTGGGGTCCACATAAAATTAGAGGAAAAGAATATGAATTCTTTCTCCTTAACATTTTAAGGAATATTATTACGTGTAAAGACTTTTATCTATATATTTATAAGGGGATGGCTACGGTAGGGGCGTCCCTACGTAGGGTCATGCCTTAATTATCGTTGGATGGGAATCTGTGGGGAATAACGGGAATCTGTGGAGAATCTATTTATATACAGATTCCCATCCAACGGTGAATAGACAGGGCCCTACGTAGGGGCGCCCCTACTGTAGACGCGCCCTATTTATAATTAAAAAATTAAAATATAATTTTATCTCCAAAATATCTATAATTCAGTCAATTATAGTATTCCTATTACGTTTCTTGTGTTAAGTAAACGTATGAATGGTATTTTAATAGTTTTGATTCCCTTTCCCATAAATTTGAAGTAAACAACATAATATAAATGATGATTCCGATTCCCTCCATTTTTCTCCCATTCATTTTCCCTTTTATTCCGATTACGATTACGGCAAAGTAAACATGCCCTAAATATTTTGTGATTAAAAGTAACATTTAGTTATAATTAATAATTTTCTCTTTCTCCGACGCTCTACAAGAGATTTGTTGAGGAAATCTGCTTTTCTTGTAGCAAGTAATTAACTTTTTAACCCAAAAATCAAAACAATCTCAGTAAAGATTCCCTCCAAGTTGATTGTTCAAATTGTTCACTCAAATTATCTTAAAACACTCGAAAACACTTATCAAATTTTTGGGATTTTACAATATGTATCTTCACTTTAGTGCAATATGTAATTTTATTATTGAATAATTTTCTCCCTTCTCTCTATATTTATTTTATTTGTGGCCCCAACTTGGTTTCTTAAAATAAGGCAAGAAATTATTCAATATATATTTATATATACAATATGTGATCATAAATGTTAGAAGATTCAACAAAATGGTTATACCCGATGCAATAAGATTCTAAGGTCACATAGCATAATAGCTATATTTTGACCAAAACATTGTAGATGTCTAAAACATTGTAGATGTCTAAGCTCCAATACTTATAGCAATATGTCCAACCCAGTGATCTGTTGTAATACTATGTCCTAAATACCCCTTACTGCTCCTTCATTTGCAGGGATGACACCACGTACTCTGATGGCACAAGGAGCCCAGACATTGGTTAAGACTTTGACAGAGCTCCAAATCTCAAATTCAAATAAACAAATCGAATTCAAACAAAAATGCAAACCAATTCAATTCAATTCAACTCAAAATCTAAAGCAAATAAAAATATATGTGTATATATATATAGGCACCAATCTAGTAGGTATTTTTTTTTTACCTATCTATAAATATTACTTTGGCCAATTAAAATTGGTCACGTACGTTTTTTTTATAGTAAAAGAAAGAGAGAGAAAAGTATTAAATAATGAGTATTTATTTTTATTATATTTTTTTTCCAATTACTCAAATTATAATAGTCGTTAGATCATATGATTCAATAGCTAAAAAAAAAAAAAATACCTACGGCTTTGGGAATCTATATATATAGGTACCGATCTAGTAGATATTTTTTTCTTTTACCTATCTATACATATTATTTTGCCTAATTAAAATTCATCATGCACATCTTTTTGTGATAAAAGATAGAGAGAGAAACAACACTAAATTATGTGTATTTATTATTATTATTTTTTTCTAACTACTCAAATCATAGTAACTGTTAGATAAATGATCCAAGGATTAAAAAATAAAATACTTGTAAATAGGTAAAAAAAAAATACCTACTAAATTATAGCCCTATATATAGACCTTAGGGGTAGTAACGAAAGAATGATGAGTTTTGAGAAGCTGGCCTTATCGAAGCATAGCCTTGAGTTGTCACCCGGCAATCCCCACCATCTCTCTTAAAGTCTTAACCCACCCAGACCTAACGCATGGGTTTTTAGAGGGGGGAGAGAGAGAGAGTAAGAAGAAAGTCAAGAAGATGGAGCCGACGACGTGGAATGGAAGAGGTGGCAAAACCTATTATATGGTAGAAAACTTGGCAACAGATAGATAAGATTTAGTATGTGATAGATAATTTGCATGTTATAGTAGATAAACTTTTTAATTGTGTTATTATAATATTTTTTTTATTAATAAGTTAAAGGTTGTAGTAGATAAGATAATGTATATGGTGGATAATTTTAATATTAAGATAGATAATTTTTTTAGTTGTGTTAATGTACTATTTTGGAAGATAAATTTATAGTTGTGATAAATTTAATTTGGCATATAATAGATAAATTTCATATTATGGTAGATAAACTTTTTAATTAGTATTAAAATTCTATTTTCTTTGGTTGATAATATAACAATGTCATTGGTATAATTATATATATGGTATATACTTTTAATGTTATGGTTGATAAATTTTAATGTAATAAAACACAAATCAATCAAGAAAATTGACCTAGTAAAGAAAAAACATAAGAAAAAACATAACTTCAAAATTCAGTTAGTAAATTAGAAAAAAGACCAAAATCTAAGTTCTCAACAAGGGGAGAGAGAGAGAGAGAGGAAGCAAAATATCAACGAGGGAGAGAGAGAGAGAGAGAGAGAGAGAGAGAGAGAGAGAGAGAGAGAGAGAGAGAGAGAGAGTAAGAGAGAAAATAAAAATAGAGAAAAAATAAAAAAAATCCTATAAAAGAAAGGGCAGAAATAGAAAAGTAAAAGATCCCTGATGGGGAAAAATAGAAAAATTAGAGATTCCTTATCTGCTCATATTTTAAATGTAATGTACATTTAACTATAAAATTTAAAAAGATGAACATCTACTTAATAATATTTATAATATTGGTCATTTATCCGATATAGTTGAAGGAAAAAGTCTCATTTTGATAATAATTGGATGGTGCAGTTAGCAAACATTTGCGCCCAAAAAGATTGCATTGTTTTCATAAAAAATATTAACCCAAAAATAAGAAATATGGAAAAATAAAGATTGCATTGTTTTCTTCTTTTTCTTATATTTTTCCAAAACAATATAGTTAAGATTGTAGATATACATTTGGTTAGCTAATTTACTTGAATAAATTATGATCACTTATGTATCTGTTTCTTTGCACTTTCAATTATTTCCATATTTCTGTGAGGAACTTCGTCCATTGTCCCAATTGCCTATCCTCTTGCATGCCCCATTAATGCTAGAAGGCCATGTGTCCCCTAAGTCAAAATCTCTTAAAAAAGAAGAAAATCCAAATAGAACTTAGAAAAAAAAAAAATAGAGAAAAAGATAAAACCTTCGAAAGCACAAGGGAAAGCCAGAGTTTTCTTCGAATGTTTTTCAGAGTCCTGAAGTTTTGCAATGAAATATCAAAAAGAAACAAGCAATTAGATCTAATGCGAAAAAAAGACAATTAGATTAAAAAAGAAGAGTAAATCTGGAAATTTCAAATGGCGAGATAATATTAGCTCCTAAAAACCAGATATGAGCTATTAAAAAAAAAAAGCAAAAGTAAATTATATATCTAGAGATTTACATTTATTTTTTGGGTGAAACTTGAAAACATCGATCTCGTATTCCTCCCTGAATGAAAATGAATCTGATCTATATACAATAAAAAGGAAGATGAATTTCTATTCCTCTTTGAACGAAGAAGCTGCATCAGATTTATGTATATAGGATGGTGTATCAGTGCTTGCTTCGTGTTGTTCTCACTTCTCAAAAATTGAACTGGAACATTAGCTCGTTGTTCATGCATGGCACCGCGCATCCTTTATGTTCATTTTGCTTTTGTTTTCTTTTTCATATTTTCACTTCCCAAACAAGGCTTAAGGGGATATTAATAAGGGATAATTGCAAGAAAATACCCTCATGTTTGGATGTTCTACAATTTAAACCCTGAAGTTTGAATTTCGCAAAATAATATTCTGAGATTACGAATTTCTGAAAATTAATACCCTGTGTTGATTTTTAACTGATAAAATATAATAATATCCTCAAAATTAAGATGAATAATATTGATTAATCTAGTTTTAATTGAGGATATTATTGTTTTTTCGTTCCTAAAATTGGTCAAAAAATCTATCCAGAATATTAATTTTCAGAAATTCTTAATCTCAGGGTATTATTTTGCAGATTTCAAACTTTAGGGTTTAAATTACAGAACACCCAAATATAAAGTATTTTTTTATAGTTATCCCTATTAATAATATCGGGGACACGTGGCCTTCTAGCATCAGTGGGACTGGCAAGGGGACACTAACTTGGGACAGAGGATCCCGTTGCAGTAGCGTATATCCATGTATTTACTTATACCAGCAATTGCCCTATAGTATACGCCGTATTGAATATGCATGGGTCTTGATAGATTTTTATTTGATATCCATATTTATACGCCCAATAGTATCGATCCTACATACTTAGTTAAACATATGCATCAAATATTAATTATTGCGGGCACAAGTGAAAAAATCAATGTCGTGCCTAATTTTAATATCCCAATTCATACAGATATATATGATTAATGGCCCATCATAAAAAAAAATATTTTTGTGAAGAATCTCCCACCTTTTTAATACACGCTTATGTAGCATAATATTAATTTTCTTTATTTTCACAAATTAATTTAATAAAAATCAACAATTAAATGTGACAAATATTTACGAACTACCGCATTATAAGGTTGTACCAAAAAGAGGGATAATAAATTATTCAGCTCTAAATAAATTTCAAGTACTATGTGTGCATTATTAATTTATTGGTTGAAATGAGTTGGTACATCAAAATTTAATAATACATTATCCAAGAGCCGATAAATTCAAGTTTTTAATTGTGTGGCCGAGGATATTCAGATAGAAAATGCTAGATATCTTCATAGTTTCTTACTGATTAATTACTTTTTGTGGCAGTTAACGAGAATGAAGGAAAAGAATCATGATTTGTTTTATTATATATTTTTTAAAGTTGTTTTACCACAAGTTCTAATTAATTATGTAATACCAGGTTTAACTTTTATTTTGTTTTAGTTTATTGTTTTCCGGATTTTGTCAAATGTTATACACATTGCTCTTCCAGATATATTAAGAATAAAAAACGTGGCTCACTAAACTTGCTAAATTCTTCTTGCCTCGACGCCTATATAAAGACGAGTTTGCAAGAACCGTAATGCATCGATCAGTTACATTTGCTATCTTATATACCTAACATTCGTATATAATACCAAAACTGATCGTATATGGCAACAGTAACCACGCCCAGCAAAACGGCCAACGGCGTCGTTTCCCCAACATGGGAAGAACTCCTTGGCAGCAACAACTGGGAGGGCCTTGTTGAGCCTGAGCTGGATCTCACGCTCCGCAAGTTCATCCTCCGCTGCGGTGAGTTCGCTGAAGCCACCTACGACTGCTTCAACTCCAACACCATCTCGCCACAATGTGGCAACTCCCGCTACCCAAAGGAGACCTTCTTCCACGACGTACTGTTCCAGAACGCATCACGCTACCAAGTTGTCTCCTTCCTCTACGCCACCTCTGGCCTCGGCGATGTCCAGAAGAACTTGTTTTTGCACCCTAAGGATGCTAATGGTGGCAACGTTTGGGACAGTCAGTCCAACTGGATGGGCTACGTGGCCGTCACCGCCGACAAAGCTAGCAAAACTCTAGGCCGCCGCGAGATCTACGTGGCCTGGCGTGGAACCATAACCACCTCCGAATGGCAGAGCAATATCTTTGGGGCTAGCCCGGTGCCTGCCAAGCCCTTGCTCGCTGATCGAACGGTTAAGTCGGAGCGTTTCTTGTGGTTTGGAAAAGACGAGCCGAAAATCCACGAGGGCTGGCTCTCGATCTACACCTCCGATAATAGTAGCTCCAACTATGTGAAGACGAGCGCGAGAGTACAACTCACCACCGCCATCAAAGAGCTTGTGGAGAAGTACAAAAACGAGAAGCTTAGCGTGGTGGTGACGGGACACAGTCTTGGTGGGGCTTTGGCTACTTTAAGCGCCTTTGACCTCGTCGAAAACGATGTGGTTGGTGACAATGTCCTCGTCTCGGCCTTCGTCTTCGGGTGCCCTCAAGTGGGCAACTCTGAGTTTAAGACCACAGTGGAAACACATAAAAACCTCAAGATTTTCCACGTGAAGAACGTGCGGGATGCAGTACCGCAACTTCCCGACGTGGGGCTGTGGATTTACGTTCCTATAGAGACGGTTGAGCTGGAGATCGATACCAACAAGTCGCCTTACTTGAAATCGAAATCGATAACTGATAAGTTCGGCGATTGGCACAACTTGGAGGCGAATTTGCACGTGGTGGCCGGATGGAATGGGCCGGACAGCAAGTATGAGCCCAGGGTGAAGAGAAGCTTGGCTTTGGTCAACAAGTCTTGTAGGTTTTTAAAGGACGAGCTCAAGGTGCCTGAGTATTGGTGGGTGGAGAAGAACAAAGGGATGGTGTTCGATGAGGAGACACAAGAGTGGGTTTTGGATCCTCCACCTCCAGCTGATCAACTGGTGAAGATCTCCATAAACTAGTACTACTATCTATGATCATGAATTTGGCAGATACTATATATGTGCACATATATAGTGTCTGTAGCTGCTAAGTACCTACGTACAATAAATGGAGGAGCTGGCGAATAATAATATTCTAAGTTCAATATACCTGATCTTATGCCGTGAGCTCTGAGCATGGTATTTAACCAAGAAATTTCTCATGTTATATATTCTTTTTATTATCTAGAATCAATATATTATGTACGATTTGCGGGAATAAACTCAGCAACTCTCTTTTATTTTGAGTCTCCCCTTGTGTAGTATGCTTTCCTTATTCAATAATAAAAATCTCCCTCCTCTTGCAATATTTCTAGGATCAACATCCCCTATCCAAAAATGATGTGCGAAATCGTGTCGACCCACTAAAAAGTAAACACACGTCATTTAGGTGGTTTAATGACGATGATGTTTCCGTATAACAGTGGCGTTTATTTATTTATTTTGTTGGACTGTTATTTGTGTTGAAATATTCTGTATATCAATCAGAATTTATTACAAAATATTGTAATTGTATACCTTTATTTAATTAGGAAATATTTGTCATAAATTAGGAGATTACAATTAGTCCTATAAATTATAATCTATTTTCAGAATCAAAAATAAGAAAAAATCATTTCTTCATGGTATCAGAGCAGGTTAGAGCCGATTCTCTGTAAATTTCCGGCAAATTTCCAGTGAAAACAAAAAAACAAAAAGCCAGCTGCACCTGCCCAGCACTAACGCCCGCCGCAACGCCTTCTGCTGAGCAACAGGTTCCTCACCTGAGACAACCAAGAACAAAAGTTTCTACCCTGCCAAAACCAAAACACCATAAAACCAAAACACACTCACCACCTCCTCTATTTTTTGCTTCAAAACAGAGCAACCGAAAAGAAAAAAAAAAAAATCTCAAAATCACCTCTGTTTTTCCCACGGCCAAAACACTCCTCTGTTTCTTGCACACGTGCCCCTCGCTCACAGCTTCAACCCCAGTGACGACCACTGCCCTTCGCGCCTGCAAGCATCAGCCGCTCCAAAACTGAGCATCGTCTCCATCGAACCAGCACCAAAGCCGAGCATCACCCGAGACACCGCCATCAAGCTCGCCTACTCACCCGAATCCGCGAGCTCTGCATCTTCGCCGAACCCAGCTCGAACCCAGAAGCTCCGAGTTTACTAGGCAATCGACCACCAACAGTCTCACGCCAGCGTCCCCCTGCACCAGGCCCATCAGCCGACCGCTGCGTTCAGCACCTAACCTCATGTGCAGCACTCACTTCACCTCTCAGACCCGAGCCCTGCAACCATCCGCAAGGAAGCTCCGTCAAGTCCCATTGTTCCCAGTCGCCTCCTGAGCCACCAGCCGCCACCTGACTCTTAGTAAACCTAGGTTTACCCTTCATAAACATATATATA
>JXTC01000038.1:644968-732242 GCA_002914845.1 Trema orientale | reverse complement strand
ATGGCTCTTGGAGTTTGTGAAGGATTGTGGCTAAATCTTCTTCTTCAGGATTTGGGTTATTTATCAAATAAGCCAATCCGGTTATACTGTGATAATAAGTCTGCTCGTGATATGGGTCATAATCCAGTTCATCATGATCGAACAAAGCATGTCGAGATTGATCGATTTTTTATCAAAGAGAAATTGGAGAAAAAAAGTCTAGAATTACCGAAAATTCGATCAGAAGAACAATTGGCAGATATTCTCACAAAAGCAGTCTCAAATCGCACACTTTCAAAATTTGTGGACAAGTTAGGCATGATAGATATCTACGCACCAACTTGAGGGGAAGTGTTGAAATATTCTGTATATCAATCAGAATTTATTACAAAATATTATAATTGTATACCTTTATTTAATTAGGAAATATTTGTCATAAATTAGGAGATTACAATTAGTCCTATAAATTGTAATCTATTTTCATAATCAAAAATAAGAAAAAAACTATTTCTTCAATTTGCCCTTGGAGGCAAGTTAAACTGAGAAAGAATCCCAGTATCCTTCAAGTCTGCAAATTTGGATATACAACAATTGATGAAACACTCGATATATATACTTTCTCTCTCTCTCAAAGAAGGTCATAGAGAAAGGGAATAAAGAAGAGAAGCTAAGCCCAAAATCATAATCACGAGACTTTCGCATTTTCCTCGTTCCTCTCTTTTACTACATCATTCTAATAAGAGAATGCTATGGGGCATCACTAGTGTTCAACACCATAATAATATATCAGTATCTTATTAATGATTCTAATTTATAAATTGGTTCCACATGTGCCCCATTTGAAATGTAATT
Organism: Trema orientale; assembly: GCA_002914845.1. NCBI lineage: Eukaryota > Viridiplantae > Streptophyta > Magnoliopsida > Rosales > Cannabaceae > Trema > Trema orientale. The sequence continues at coordinate 731,411 of JXTC01000038.1, read as the reverse complement.
ATAATTAACTAATAACAGGCTAAAATATTATATAGTATTGAGTACTATATGGTGCCACATAGCATTATTCTTCCAATAATGGCTTGCTAATAGGTTTTATTTTTTCCAAAATTAATTGTGAGATTGACCGTTGAACCACCGAAGAGTCCACCGGGGGGGAGGGGGAGGGGGAATCTAACGGTATTAATAGAAAGAAAAATCAGTTAATTATATATTTTAAATAACGTATCGATTTTCTAGGAGGTGAAAACAATTTGCCACATCATTTTTAGATAGGGGATATTGATCAATATTTCTTAATTAAGTAGAAAACTATCCTCTGTTTTTAATGTTTCTACAAAATTATCATTTTTGGATCAAAATGCCCTATGTTAAAAGAAAACGAAAAATCATTAAAATGCATGGAAGATCATATGGGGGCATTTTGATATTTTTAAGTCATCTTAGGAAAGTTTATATAGAAACATCAAAAGAATAAAATTTAAGTTTTAATTTCAATGTACACATCTCAAATTTCAAGAATGGTCTTTTTGTTTTTGAGAGTTTGTTAATATAATAATAATTCTTCAAAAAGCATAGACAAAATCTTAGGAACTCCAACTTTTTTAAGATAAAAGGCAAAAATGAGGGAAGCAAGAAAGGAAATCTCTAACCTTAAACAATAAATTGGGAAGTGCAAGTTCTATATGGAAAAAATGAAATTGAAGGAATTAAAAATAAAATATTGTTAAAAGTTTTAATCTTTCAAATCTCAAAAGAGAATTTACACCTAGCAGGTCTAATAAACTAAGATGATAAAAAAAAGACTCACTCATAAATATTTTCCGAACTAACCTCCATTACCATGTCACACATATACAATTATTTGGATACACTATTCTCTAATAAACCCTAAAATACATTCTTCTCCAACAAATTCCAAACTACTTCTGTCACTATCACTGGTCCCTATCCCGACCACAGTGGCACCTCTGCTCAACTAGGTCGAATAATTTCGACCGTAGTCAAACTTGTTCTACCTTCTCTCCCAGTTGTTCTAATTGATTTTTGATCAGTAGTCAGAAAATTTTGACTCTAGTCAAATTTTTCGACTACCTTCAAATAATAGTTTGATTATACTTGAACAATTCGACTGGAGTTGAAGCTACCGGTAGAAAATTTTGTCTAGTTTTGACCGTAGTTAAATATTTTATCTACAGAAAAACGTAGTCGATCGCCTTCATGGTATTGCCTTCTTCATTTTTGACTTTTTCAACTTGGTCGAAAATTTTTGACTGGGGTCATATCAGGGGTAATTTTAGAACTTCGAAATTTATATTAAATGATATGGTAATAAAAGTCGTAGTTTTAAAAATTTATTTATAGGTTATCTCTTTTTTTTTTTTTTTTAATCACATGTATTAAAAGAGGGTCAAAATTGATAATGCTCTAATCTCAAAGGGGGTGTGAGAAAGAGTAGAGCCCATTTATTTTTGTTAGAGCACAACTTATTATAAAATTTTTTATAGAATAATTAAATATTTTTCCTTACAAAAGTACCCTACGATTAATATACATATATACTAATATATTAGGTAATAAACCTATTCATAAAGAAAAAAAATGGCAACAAGACCTTATTTCCTTTGACATAGTTTCCACATAGTTGATATAACATTTATTAGCTTGTGCCTTAAATTTTAACATGTCAAAATTTAATGTAAGTTATAATCCAGGATAACCAAATATTAAACTTTTATGGGTTTCAAAAGGGAGAAAAGTTTCATTTGTCATTATACACCAACTATTGAATAAATATTAAAAAAAAAGTAGAAAATAAAAAGATAAATGTTGAAAAAAAATGTAGAAGAAAAGGATAAATATTCAAAACAAGGGGAAAATAGTAAACTATGGGTGAAAATTTTCCTTTCTTTTCACAATGTAATTCTTGAATTAAAAAATATTTTCGAAGGGTGTGTGAAAATAATTTATTGGATTTTGAAAACTTTTATGAGGATTCTCTTTATAATAGGTGTTGAGAGCGAAAAAGAAGAGTGATAATGATAATCACCTAATATAAAATAAAATACTATAAGACACTTCTAGTGTTTAGCTCTCATACTAGAGGGGACCTACACACAAATTTGGAGGTATGAGGTCCACTTTTGTTATGACATATTTAATTTGATATTGTGGATTTTGAGAAGGAATAACCATTCCTATTAAAATTCCATTATATTGTTTGTTTTAGATTTTAGATAAACAAATATAGGTTCTTTAAAACCGTAATTCAATCTCTCTTGGAGAAATTTTAATTCTTTTTTAATTGATTAGGAATAAAAAACTCTATTTAGGAATACTAATTCCACTCTTCAGTCAATACTTTAAATTTCAATTTTCTGTATTTACCTGCCTATATATCTAAAAGCAAGATATTTTGGCAAATCCAAACTTTATTCTATACAATTCCATTAAGGGAAATTATCACTAAAATACCCTCTGTTTTGAAAAAATATGAAAAAAAATCTTGTGTTTTTTAAAATTCAAAATAAATACCTTCTATTTAACAAAAATTATCATTAAAATACCCTCTGTTTTGAAAAAATATGAATAAAAAACTTCATATTTTTTGAAATTCAAAATAAGTACCTTCTATTTAACGAAAATTATCACTAAAATACCCTCTGTTTTAAAAAAGTGTAAAAAAAAATCTTTATATTATTAAAAATTCAAGATAAATACCTTCTATTTGGGAAATTTTCAAAAATTTTAGATTTTTTTTTTCTAGATTTGTACCACAACAATGGATATAAGATTTTTTTTTAAGAGGTTTTAGACCATGTGTATTTTCCCTCCCTTTATTTTCAAGTGTGGTGTGTTTCTTAAAATAATATTAATATAAGTAAAATATTAATTTTACTAATTTTTTTGAAACCTTTGAGTGGTCAAAGATAGCAAATGATATGATAATTCAAATAGAAAGTATTTATTTTGAATTTTTAACCATAAAAGGGTTTTTTTCTACACTTTTTCAAAACAGAGGGTATTTTAGTGATAATTTTTGTTAAATAGAAAGTACTTATTTTGATTTTCCAAAAAATACAAGGTTTTTTTCACATTTTTTCAAAATAGAGAGTATTTTAATGATAATTACCCTTCCATTAATTCAACAAAATGATGGGAATTCCTATTCCTATTCTTATTCATTATTATACTATTTAATTCCACCAACCTAAATACCACGTCAATGTTTGTTTGTTTGTTGTTCTTTTTTTTTTAAAAAAATGACGATAGATTTACCATTTTTCTTTTATAAAGATTTACCATTTTTCTTTTATAATTTAGGCTAAATATTTTGACATTGATGGGAAGTTCAACTCCCCAAATATTAATTTTATGCATTTAAACATGCCCCAAAGATTTGTTAAGGGAGGTCATGTCTTTTGGACTTTTGAGGAGTGCTAACAAACTCTTCTTATTGTTATGGGATATTACTAGTATCCAACACCATATGAGATATAATATTATTATTAAGTGCTTATAATTAATAAATTGGGTCTCACTTGAAGTGTAATTATAATTAACATATAACATATTGACACATATGGTGTTAAGTGCCCTTAACATTACTCTTTAACTTGTGGACTCAACTAAAAATTTAAAAATTTAGAGAGTAAGCTTTTAATAACATTTTACGTGTTTAATAATAATAATAAGAATAAAATGCAACCGATGATAAGCGGGGAAAAATGCGGCTGGCACTTCTTCTTGTGAGACGTAATTGTGGGTTATGATCGTTGTTAAATTAATTGGTATCTTATTAAGTTATAACTTTACTTTCCTAGTTGGGCATTTTCTAAATAATTGGATTTACGTGGTAAGTTTGTTGACCAAGCTTGCCGCCTATGGTAACAGGTGCATTAATTCAGTGGGATTCCACTGCGATGGTCCCCTGCTTCTACTAGTAATCCAGATTAATCATTACGAAATATTCCTTTTTATCGTTTAATTTATTTTTTAGTTATTGCTCCCTGCCACTGATGCATGGTTTCTGTATAAAATTGGTTCTTCTTTTTTTACTGTTACATGTGGCTTCGTTTTACATTAATTACGTTTACTATAAAAATATTTTACAATACATAATAGAATTTGTACCACTAGTCTCTCCTCTCGCCGCTCATACGCCTCCCTGTAGGCTTTCTGCGGACAGGTCTACATCCGAATCCGAAGTAAATTGTAACAATAGATTAAAAATTCTATTACTAGAAGAATAATTAATCACCAAAAAGTACTGTACACCATGTTTTCGCTAAAAGGTTTATTGTTCCTGAACTAACGACTTATAATTTTATCACCGTGTATACTTTCGTAAACAAAAATACACTAGAAAGAAGTTCTCTTAGAACTAAATAGTCAACACTTCAGAAAATTGTTGTGATTAAAAGTTGTTATAATATTCAATGTTTATGTAGGGTCGTGTTTACCTTTTATGTGATGGGTTTATGGTCAACATCGAGTGCGCTGGAGGTGTTAACCTGTAGGAACACTTTTAATTCTTTGATGGATACTCGCTCTTCCCTCTCGCGTTTTTTTATTTTTTTTGTAGTACCCTTTCAATTATTTCCTTGTCAAAAATCAGGAGGAATGCATACACCACCAATGTCAAGTAAATCGTTGTGGATGTCAATTCATCATTCTAAAAAATCTAAAAAGTTAGGCCAATTAGTTAATTACAATAACGATTTCGATTTTTATTTGGATATTCTTTTAGGATCCATATATATAACCTAGTACGTACTTTTGGGAACTTATTTCCTTGGTTATTTGGGTGTCCCAAGACCTGTGAATGATGTCGTTGTATATAAGAAGGAAAAAACCACGGTGCGTGGCATTTGTGGTTGTGATCAGGCTATGAATGAATTACGGTTGTGAGGCTATTAATGAACTATATGCCTTTAATACTTTAATTTTTGTTGTTTATAAATTATGATAGAAAAACACGAACAATGATTATGAAGACACTTCGAATCATTTTACTTATAAAATATATTCTGGACGGTACTTCTTATGGAGTACTGCTGAAGAGGCAGAAGATTTATTAGGAGTAAGAAGGTTTTTGGTCAGATTAACAATTATCGGCTAAAAGGAATTTTTTTTCTAGTTGATAACTTGCTGTTAAGACTGAAAGGAGCTCTATTCTGAAACTGAAGGCAGTCTCCAAATTAAGAAGCATTTAATGGCCTATTCTAGAACTGAAGGCAATCTCAAAATTAAGAAGCATTTAATGGCTGCTAATTGTCGATATATATATATACACAAATACGTTATTATTATTGTGCAAGATTTGAATGGTGTGCTATTAGAATATTCCGGAAACAAAGAATCACAACCGGTAGAGTTTTTAATGAGTATTTTTGCTTTTGCTTTTGCTTTATGGATGAGTATTATTGATCAATTTAAAACTGACCTACAACAGCAGGTCAATTATATATATTTCCATTTCAATTATATTTCTTGTTAGAAAATTTAGTGTTAGTGAGTGTAACATGGGATAAAAAGATTCCATTTAAGTTTATCTTAAATTACTATCTTTTTTCTTCTACTTTTTGTTACTTACTTTTTAATTCCTTAATTTTTTTTGTCATTTTAATTCTTATTTGAATTAATATGAATGAATATTTTTGTAAAATTTAATTATCATTATTATTTTTTGAATAAGAATATAATGTTATTTTATGAGTTGTTTAAATTGTTTACATTTTGGATTGCCTATAATATAAATTTAATTTTTGTATAGAATTTAATTTCAGATTTTTAATTAGTTTTAATTGATATTTTTAATTTATTTACTTCTAGCATGGGTTATTTTTATATATGTAATTACTGATGATGCTTTTTTTCTTTAGTGTAGAATGCGTTAATAATTTTTTTAAATAAAAGAAGAATGTCTTTTGTTACTATTTAAAATATAATTAGCTTTAATATGATTGAGGTACCAACTTTTGTACCAAAATTTTAATACCAATACATGTAGCATATAATTTGTCACCACTCAATGGGTGATAATGTTTAATCTATTTGTAGTAAGTTTTAATACACCAATTAGATAATGATAACTTACATATTAGTACAAAAAATTTGGTATAAAAATTGGGATATGTAGTGTTATTCTTAAATTTTATTAATAATTTAATTACCTAATACAGAGAATTGAAAACAATGAGATATGGAATAACCATTAAAATATTAACAATTAGAAATAGAATAATTTTTCCTTCAAAACAAGAATTAGATTTTAAAATCAAAAAGAAAAAAAACAACTCAATTAGAATGTTAGTGTAGAATGTGTTCCCGTTAACTTATAATCTAGTTCTTTTTTTTTTAAAAAAAAAGTAGGGTTTAACTAATGACCTCCACTTATTACAATTTAAAGAAAAATACCTATTACTATCCAATCCCCACCCCACCCCATTAGGATAATAGGTTTTTATGCCTACCCCGGTGTGACTCGAACTTAGAACCGAGATCCCAGGTAGTGAGTAAACTTATAATCTAGCTTAAATATGGATTAAATTTTATATAGAATTTAATTATCTAATGTAAGATAAATAAATGAGATATGGAATGAGAATTAAAGTATTAAAAATCAATCAACAGAATCAAAATCTTAGAAATAAAATTCCAACTGGGCAAGTGGCAAATAGGTCACCCACTAATTAACCGATCTTCTATATTTAGTTAAGCATTACATATATCAGATTTTTTTTTTTTTTTTTTTTTACAATTACTTAGTTTATTATATAGTCTAATCAAACGATGTAAATACTCATAAATATAAGGATCCGCAATGGAAGCACCCATTTATGTATACACATATGTCATTATTATTTTGCAAGATTTGAATATACCGGAAACAAAGAACTACAAGCGCCTCACATATATGGCTCAGTTTTCATTTTCTTTTGAGTCATAACTCATGATAATTCTAGATTCGAAGAACTCCCAAGTTGATTCGCGCCATGATATTAGCCTAAAGTCCTAAGTTATTGTCCCGACGTAATTTATTTTGGTGCATGGCATGCTCTTGCCTGTCTTAATTAATGTGTCATGTTGGGTAGTCTAGTGTTTAGATAATATGCCAGTTTATCTGGGCAAAAATAAGCCATTTTAATACTTAGTAAGTTTTCATTTTTATTAAGGGATAACTGCAAAAAAATACCCTCATATTTGAATGTTATGCAATTTAAACCCTGAAGTTTTGATTCTGTAAAATAATACCCTGAGATTATGAATTTTTAAAAATTAATACCCTGTGTTGATTTTTAACTGGTAAAATACGACAAGATCCTCAAAATTAAGATGAATAATATGAATTAATCTAGTTTTAATGGAGGATATTATTGTTTTTTTGTTCTTAAAATTGGTTAAAAAATCTGTCCAGGGTATTCTTAAAATTGGTTAAAAAATCTGTCCAGGGTATTAATTTTCGAAAATTCTTAATCTCAGGGTATTATTTTGCAGAGTCCAAACTTCAGGGTTTATTTTGCAGAATACCAAAACTTCAAGGTATTTTTTTACAATTATCCCTTTTTATTAATGCAGTTTTATAATTTTTCCCAAATTATTTAAATATGATCGTAAATCTTTTTAAATCGATAAATTACATATAATGATTTTGGTTTATTATTATTTTGCTTCTATATAATTAAATAATATAGACATGGCTATATATTAGCGTGACGTGTCGGGTTTTGTATCATGGCATCCCGTTGTGGTATAATGGGCCGGTCTTATTTCTTGATAGCTCTATGCTTTACCACTCATTTTATTCTTTCATTATTATAACAAATGGTTACTTTTTACATGTTCATTTCAGTAAACATCACTTTTTTTAAAAAGAAAAAAAATACTAATTGGTTGTTCATATTAGTTTTTACATTGAGTGTATATGGTACTTGATATTCATATAATGGAACTGATATGTTCATTTGTTTTTTCCAAAGAGTTTGAAAACCGGATATTTAATTTAAGGATCCAAAATTCGGCCATTTTGCTAAGAGCTCCATCGTTCTTAGGAAAATATATACATACTTATCGATCCCTTACTATTTTAGTTATTTTTCTGTTTACTTTCGAGCCTTAGACGAAGATCATAACGTCTGAGGAGTCGATGTGTTTTTTTTTTTTCTTTTTCAATTGATCGACATTTATCTAAATGAGGATAGATCTATCCAACATCTGTCTACTATCTCCATACTTCTATTTTAGTAATTTTTTATTACTAATATAGTACTAAATAAAATTACCTTTAAGGACAAAAATTGGTTAAAAAAAAAAAATCTCTTTACACACCTCTTCAAATCATTCTTCTTCTTTGAAAAAAAAAAAATTCAAATCTTTTTTTTTTAAATATCTGAAACTCGTTTTCAGGAATAAAAATAAGCATTCTCTCTCAAAAAACAAAATGCAAACATATCTCACTTTTCAATAAATTATGGTACTGCACAATCTCAATATACTTTCTATCCTTGAAAAGAATCAGGAAAAAAAAAGGTCGTGGGATAATGGCGTCAATCATATATACATACTGAAAGATCTATTTTGTTAAATATTACCAAATAATTAATTGTTTGAAAGATAAATTAATTAATTATGTTGTAATATGCGGATAAAATGTGTTACAACAATGAGTGCTTTTTGTTGCAACAGAACATAAAAAATAAAGAGATGAATACAAGACGTTTTTAACGTCGTTCAGACTTCTCCTACTCCACGGAACCACACATAGATATTAAACAAATTAGTTAAGTATAAAGATTATAAATACCAATTGACTAATGCAATAAAAGACTCCCTCTTTTCAATTGCGACAATGTGTTGTGACATCTTCACCAATTTTGTTTAGCGAGCTCCCCTCGTCTTATTGAACCTTCGCACATAAACTCCCTTCACTTGTCTGGATCCGTCTCCTCCCAAAGACGGAATGTTATTTCTCCCGAAGAACAAAAGCACTTAACTAAGAAATCTAAAAAACTCACTAGTTCTCTAAGTTTCACAATGGCAATAGAACAATCTCTATGCCTTATATAAAAGCTCTTTCAAAGAGTATTTTCTCTCAAATAAAGTATATACAAATCTCTTGGACTTGCTGAGCTTTTATAGATGAATTTCTAGCCTTAATCTCGTGCTCTCTTAGTGTGAATAGGCTAAAAATGAGAAAGAAATGAGTTGCCACGAAATCTGTTGTCATTCCTTACTTAGACAGTCAAAAAGTTGTTACAACAGCTTTCATAAATTATCCCCGAAAAGTGTCCAGGTGCATTGAGAGAAGTTTTTCACGATTTTAGTTCTTCTTAATTAGCTGAAATCATTCTTTTATACCTGCAAAAATTTTCCTTAAAGACAAGAATTGATTTCATAATTAATTAGAGTCAATCAATTCAATCAAGAGAACTTTCCTTAAACAATACAATCTCTTACAACAGATTTTGCCAAAAAATCCCAACAGCTCATAAAATTAATTACATTAATTTAATTATAATATTATCTGCACCATAATAGATGAAATATCACCATAATTCTGCTTATACACCTGTCAATTATCCAAGATTTTGGGTAATAATTAACAAGAATCAAGAAACTTAATCAAGGAGATAATGAGATAAATTATCTCAATCAGTGTGATCCAGCTGGTTATGAATAATCCCTATTGTCCTTCTAAAAATATTTAATAAGGAAAATTAGACCAAAGGATACAAGAATAAAAAGTTCCCAAGATTAGATTTTCAGCCTGCACAAATCCATTGTGAGTGATTATGTGAATATGTTGTAACAAATGTTTTACAATATCAGCAAACCTGTTGTAACAACTTGTTAGTTTTCTCACAACAACTTGAGTTTATAATTTTTATCAATTGATTGCCAACACCTTGGACCTAACACATACATATACTTCAAAATTTTTCTACAGAAAAAGAAAAGGAAAACAAACATATCTTCAATTTATATATATATATATATGGGCACCAATCCAGTAGGCATTTTTTTTTTTTACCTATGCATAGGTATCAATTGGGCCAATGAAAAAAATTTTTGCACATTTTTTTTATATTAAAAAATAGGAGAGAGAAAAAACATTAATGATGTACGTCTTTTCATGCATATCATTTTAGCCGTTAGATTATTGTTAGATGATGATCTAACGGCTAGAAAAAAAATACCTACACATAGGTAAAAAAAAAAAAAAAAACCTACCGGATTGGCAACCTATATATATATGTAATATATACTTAAAAAAAGAGAGAAATAGATTCATAAAACCTTTTTTAACCCGTACTTTGTCATCGAGTTATATGAAAAAAATTATCTTAATATTTCTCTCAAAAAGTGATCTTAATATTTTTCTCTTTAAAGTGAGGTGAAATACACAAAAGAAGGGCCGGAAGATAAGATAGAAGATGAGTAGTACAGGTGGAAGAAAAGGTGAGAGGAGAGATGGTAGGAAAAGAAAAGACTATTAAATTAAGGGATAAATTAGAAATAATCAAGGGTACAGTAAGTAGTAATTCAATATTAAATTTTAGTTAATAGAGTAGTTTTAGAAAAGATACTTGGGAAGAGCAATAGAGAAGAGGCAATAGCAATACCCTTAGGGGCCGTTTGGTACAAGATAATCTCAGTTTTCATATTAATGGGAATATTGAAGATAATGATATGATTGTCTGATATCTAGAATAATTGTGTTTGGTTACACACAGCAATCTTGTCTATGTTTCCTGGGATATTAGATAACTGTGTTTGGTTATGCATGAGAATGTACTTAAATTAAAATTAGAAAACAATTATAAATTAAATTGCTTATAAAATAATAAAATTTGTTAGCATAAAATAAAACAATTTGCTATGATTCTTGGGATTGTATTTTTTTTTTGTTTCTTTTTTTTGGGGTGAGTTTTAGATGGGGGGTCATTTAAAATCCACAGGTTTTGGTAACTTTAAGATGACCCTCCCTTAAGAGGATTTGATTACTGGGGTAATTATTTTACTGTGTATTAAAATGGTACCAAACATAGAATGCATTGAAATAACTATTCCCACCTAAAGATTACCCTATATCAAACAGCTCCTTAGGTTAATTATTGTAACTTGAAAGGGACATTGTATTTGTCCATTACATGGCATTTATGGGTAATCTTTAGGTGGGAATGGGTATCTCAATGCATCCCTATGTTTGGCACCATTTTAACACCCAGTAAAGTAATCACCTCGAGAATCAAATCCTCTTAAGTGGGGGTCATCTGAAAGTTACCAAAACATATAGATTTCAAATGACCCCCCATCTAAAACCTACCCTAGAAAACGAAATAAAAAAAAAATACAACATCCTAGGAACTATAGCAAATTATTTTATTTCATACTAACAAATTTTATAATTTTATAAGTACTTTAATTTTTTAATTATTTTTTAATTTTAATTTAAGCACATTTCTATGCGCAACCAAACACAGTTATCTAACATCCCAGGAATCATAGACAAGATTACTGTGTGCAACCAAATACAGTTATTCTGAATATCAGACAATCATATCACCTTCTTCAGCATTCCTATTAATCTCAAAACTGAGATTACCTTGTACCAAACGGCCCTACTTACAACTCTATCTGCTTTATTTCTCACACATCTATCTACTTTATTTCTCACGCATCTATCTACTTTATTTTTCACATGCCATTTCTTTTAGACTACGCGTTTCACATGGCATTATTCCAGTAATCGAGTTCGCACCAAAATCTGGTTATACATATTAATATTATAAGTTGTCCACGTACATTCTGCATCTACCATATACTAATTAAAGCTATACCTAAGCCCTCGTTTCGTGCACATAAAGGTGATAGATACTAATAAATACATGGACCAATATCCTCTGACCCTATCTTCCTTCTGTGTCTCGAGAACAAGGCGGCCATATTATGAATCAAGATGTTCAATCCCAAAAAATTGTGATTTTTATCATCACATAACCGAAAAGAGAAAAATATCCAAGCCCGGTTTATCGAATTTTTCACAAAGACAACCACAGTTTCTCCAACCAAAAGCAAGTGAATTTCCCATTAGATTAGTTACAGATTCAATATTGCTGAGTAAGTAATTAGGATTTTTTTTTTATCTTGATTTTCAAATTGTTAATACCAAATACAAGCCCTAGAGAGTGCCAAAACTGAAAAAAATTAAAATAAATTTCAAACCATACAAGAAGAACCAAAACAAAAGATTTGAAAGTGTTCTCAAAACATTGCAATCTTGGTTTCCTTCTCCTTATAAGTAAATAATATTCTTCCATGTTGTTGTCTTCGTTAAAGACAGCACTATCAGTACTAGTGTTGCGATTTTAAGTGACTTAGGGGTTAGGGCAGTGGTGCACCGGTTCTTGCACTTATCCATTGTCGAAATATGATTGTGGTGACAGTGGCAGCCAGCATCTTGAAGCAGAAGGGGTTAAAAAGAGAATCTCTAATGATCTAATAAATATTCAACATTTATCCATTAATGACAAAACTAAACGTTTTGTTCTTACCACAACAGAGTACACTAACAGTCTTTGACGTTTAAATTTAGAAGTTCTTCTGGGCTGTAAAATTTAATGATGTAGCATTTCGTGATTGGGGAGACAGGGAAGGAACAGAGAAAATGGGAAAGACAATCTTGGTCCATATATACCTATATATATAGTGCCTGTACCTATTAAGTGCGTACAATAAGTGGAGGGAATGGCGAATAATAATATTGGTAAAGTTCAGTATACTTGATCATTTGTCGTCATGTTGTGAGCTCTCAGCTCGGTACTTATTCAAGAAAAAGATTTCTGCGATGTTATCCTATCTTGAAGTACATGTAATTTCAATTCTCAAAATGTGATTAATAATTTCACGTCGTATATATGTATCGCCTTATAATTAATAAGGAATGTTGTAAAAGATATAGCCCTAATTGTTTATTTATTTACGATTTGCGGGTAATGTAGAGTTTGAATGGTAAGATATTAATTAGGCTGAAAGGGAGTTTAGTCTCTCCTTGTGTAATATGTTTCCTTACTCAGTAATAAATTCCCACCTCGTGTAAATATTTCTTTGGCTCTATTTTTTTTTTCCTACAAATTTTACTAGCAATTCTTAATGTTAGCCAAGTGCACAAATGCAATCAAATAATAAGTTCGAGGTGACCAATCGAAAGATCCGTAAGTTCGATCCATTTAGTCAGGTGACCGTAAGTATATAATGTAGTCCGAGCACTCTAAATAGTGTATAATAAGTCTGTCGACTGCGTAAGAGAGATGAATGTATGCAATGCGATATGAGTGATAAGAATTAAGATATGTACCTTTTTTTCACAAAATTATAAAACAAACCATGCAATATTTTCAACCAAACCAAGTTTAGTTCCGAAACAAAGTTTTTAAATAATTTCTAATTTTTTAGAAATTTCGGCAATATAATTACTATTTGTATCAAAATTCACAAATCAAGTTCCTACATAAAATAGTATAAAAAAAAATATATGGCATACTAACCAGTACGACGTGCCTCCCACGTAGTTCAATATCAATCATATACTCTAAAAAAAAAAAATCACAAACAAATTTTAAAAATCAATTTATAAAGTTCTACATTTGACCAAATAAGTAAATTAAAAATAAAAACCAATATAAAGTCATGTAATCGAATCTCTACCTCTATCGAGTGAGTAGGCTAGCTACCAATGCCCATGGTATAGCCTTTATCGATCAATTGTATGCTCCTTTGGCAAGGTAATAATGCAAATTTGCTTGCTTTGGGGAATTGCCTTTTAACGAGTACTCGAACATTCAAACTAAGGCTACTATTACGATTAGAATGTCTAATTTAGTAAAGATAGATACCAAACTTATCGAATTCAGGTTCTGGTGTGATCCCAAGCATCAGCATGATAAACGAGAAAAAACCTAGCCATCGTGTCTCAGTTTTTGTGCTCAATTGAAACTTGTTGACGGAGGTTTTGTCAACAATGAATATAGGAAATTGCGAGATGTGGCTTGTGTGTGAAAAGGGTTGATAAATTAAAGCAAATAAGGAGACACAAATTTTATAGTGGTTCAGCTTCAAAAAAGATGAGCTTACGTCCACTGTTCTTCACTATTTTCTGGAGAATTACAAGAGTTTCTCTAAACCTCAAGGTGAGAGCAAAGAGAGAATTAGAGAGGAAATTACAGAGAGAGGGTGTATAGTGAAATGATTGTCAGATAACTGTCAGATCCAAAAATTATGAGACTGAGCCCTCTTTATATAGATGAGGGTGGCTTTAGGTTTCTCAATTTTGTTAATAGGAAATTACATAATAAAATACAATATAATATTGAGATTGGGTGACTACACAATAATGGGTAATTATCTCCTCTTCAATTAGCTAGCTGCCTTTTTTAGGATTAGGCAGGTCAACTATATGTGGTGGTAAAAAACCATACAACAATAGCCCCCCAGCTTTTAATGCGTCCTTGACGTGTTGAAAGCTTTCTTCGATAATATAGTTGACTGCATGCTATTATGATCAATAGTTCCCGCTCAAGTCTTCAACAGAACTTGTTGTAAGTTATCTTGATTTTTCTTTATCGATGTCGACGATTGAGTTGATAGATGTAAAGCAGTGATCAAACAGTATGACCATACCCTTGTTGAATCTCTCTCTCATATATAGATGGATTAACCTTTTATGAGTTTAATAAGGATCGAACTCTTAGTACGCTGAAAAACGTCGCTTCTCCAATAGGAAGAGCAAAAGTGAAGTATGCAACTGAAAAGTAATCTTATTGATCTTCCATAGAAACTTATAGAGAAGGTAGGAAAAAACTTAAGAACCATGTCATTGTCGATATAACTGATTGCTAGTAGAGCGATGAAGAGGTTGTAAAGTCTTTTAAAGGAACTTTTCTCAACCATAAATTTGAGATAATGCTCACATTGAAGAAGTACGCTTCTTAATCTGAAACCCTCAATCTAGACATAATGCTTTTATGTTGAAATACTGAAGACGGTTAATGAAGTCTCCAAGAGACAAAACAAGGTGTGCTACCCTGAAGACATAGTTGATGACACCTACGTCGTTGAAGAGCAGCTCGTAGTAGTTGAATTAGTGAATGACAGGAACTCCTTTTATGCTTCTTAGTAGTTTTAAAAGGTGTCATATTTTGAATTTTCCTGCAAAAGGTTAGAAAATCTAAAAAATACTGAAAGTAAACAAAGATGTAAATAATACCTGACCCTTGGGTCGCATGCTTTTTAGCTGAGCTCGCACTTTCTTTAAGATACTTTGCTCCATAAAATAAGAATCGAGCTGTTCCATAGGGTAGATCCATAGCTTGTTATTCAATTGAATAATAGGAATCATTAGACCACCTCGCATATTAACACAAATACATAATTTAACCAAGTAGTCAATCACTAAGTGACTGATCGGTACGCTATTGCGATTCGAATCTATTAACTTAAACCGGGGTTTAAGTAGTAGGATGTGTTAGGTCACTTATGAAAAATAACGTGCATGAATGATGCAAACTCAATATTTGTTTTTCAAAAGTTCCATGTCAAAATAGGGTTTATAGCAATATATCACATCGAACAATGAATGTTTTGCTTAGTTACTTTGCTGTTCGAGGAGGGAAATTGCGTAATACGACATGCTATGGCATGAAGTGAGGAGAAAATCCTAAGATTTTAAGAAATTTTAGACATTCAGCGATCTAAAATTCTAACCCCTCTAAATGAAAGTTTGCATAGTCCCTTAGGAAGCGAGTAGGAGATAACATTCTGATCCCACTGCCCCTCGAGTTTTATGGTGTTCGAAGATTGTTATAAAATTATAATAGATGAACCAATAGAATAAGATGTATCAAGATGATAAATTAAAGGAACAATGCCTTTACTGATCACTTCGAATGACGAATAATCCTCTCAGTTTTATGGTGTTGTAATAACTGCCACAAAACTGTAAGTAGACGACGCATAAGAATGAAAATTTGTATAAAAAAAAATGCATAAATTTTCATTGATGGAGTCATCAAAATATATGAAGATACCCCACGAGCTAGTAGTCGCATAATAGTCGATACGAGATAAAGAGACTTGAGAAGAATTACTGAAGAGCTCGTACTTAGGGAGCTTGAATATGATGGAGCTCGAGTATAATGGAGCTCGAATATGGAGAGCTCAATGATCAAGTAGAGATCTTGTCGAGAACCGAGTGACGATCTTGTTGAGGTTGAAAATAATGAGGAACTCGAACATGGTAGAGAGCTCGTATAATCGAGAGCTCAATGACCCAGTGGAGATCTTGAAGATTGAAGAACCGAGTGAAGATCTCATTGGGGTCGAAGATAATGATAAGCTCGATTATAATGGGGAGCTCGTATATGGAGAGCTCAAGGACCGAATAGAAATCTTGAGAAGATCTCGTCGAGGTCGAAGATAATGAGGAGCTCGAACATGAAGATGCTCGAACATAATTGAGAGCTCGTGTAATGAAGAGCTCAATGACCGAATAGAGAACTTGAGAAGATCTTGTCGAAGTCGCATAGTTGCATTCATTCAATCTTTAATCTGTAAGAGCTTGACCTTTAATCGCAGTGAAAGGTCAAAAATTGATGTCGAATTGACTTAGCTCAACCGCCCACTTGAGAAATTGTCTTGACACTTCAGACTTTTGCAAAACCAATTTCTCCATCTTCGGATATCTTGCTTTGGCATCGAGTAATCTTTTGTTTACATAATACACAGGTCACTGTATATTTTCTTCTTGCAGCACTTGTCGCATATTTGGAAATGGCGAGGTACAAGTACAACTTTTCCCCTGGCTTTGGCATCGACAAGAGTGGAGGAGATCCCAAGTATTTCTTCAAATCTTGGAATACCTGCTCGCACTTCTCGTTCCACTCAAACTTCTTCGATCCCTTCAGCACCTCAGGAATAGTTGGTATTTTTCGGTTGATCTTGATACAAATTGACTCAGTGCAGCCACTCTTCCCACCAAACTCTGTATATTTTTCGGTTTACGAGGTGACTGCATGTCAATCAATGCTTAGATCTTTTGAAGATTAGCTTCAATACCTCGCTGATTGACTATGAATCCCAAAAACTTCCCAGATCCTATACCAAACGCACATTTCTAGGGATTCCACTTCATCTGATACTTTCGAAGAATTTTAAATATCTCATCAAGGTTGTTGATGTGATCTTCAGCTTTCTTCGACTTCACAAACTTGTAACAATAAAATCCTCGATCAGTGATGAACGTGGTGTGTTCCTCATGTAGCTCATACATGGGAATTTAATTGTATCCAGAATACATATCCATAAAACTCAGCAATTCATGTCCGGACGTCACGTCTACGAGCTGGTCGATTCTTAGAAGTGGAAAACTATCCTTCGGATATGGTTCATTAAGATCGATGAAATCGATGCAGGTTCTCCACTTTTCATTGGGTTTCTTCACCAAAACCGGATTTACAAGCCAGTTTGGGTAAAAAGATTCACTGATGAATCCAATTTCAAGCAGCTTCTCAACCTCCCCCTTCAATGTGACGTAGCGTTCTGGATCCATCGCTCTTCGTTCTGCCGTACGGGCTTCTTCGATATTGAGACGGTGATATTGAGGTGGTGGCCAATAACATTCGAATCAATCCCCACCATGTTCGAATATTGCCATGCGAAGATATCCAAATTTGTCTTTAGGAATGTGATTAGTTCAGCTTACATGGATTCTTGAAGTTTCACTCCGATTTTAAACACCTTCGAAGACTCATTGATTGACAAGTCCTCCAAGTCTTCGATGGGTCCAATCTTGACCTCTTCTTCGATCTCTCGTGGGTCAAGGTCTTTGATTGATGTTTCGCTTGATGTTTCCCTTTACTGCTGGACCATCAAGGTATTTTTCTCGTGTAGCGAGCTTCAGAAAATTGTTATAATAAGATCGCACATCATACTGGTTGTCTCACTTTATTTTCTCCAGCCTCCGAAATCGCTCCTACTGGTTAGTGACCACATAAATGCGATCGATGGGTGCATTCAGCTTGGTATAATTGTTAAATCACAAAAGAGCTCTTAGAAATCTCCTTCTTTGGCTTGGGTTACTTCTCAATTAGCTGCTCCTCCTTCCTCTTTTTTGATTTCTTATTATTATAACTGTTGGTCGTGGTTGCATCTCTGGCTGCATCTTTTGCTCCTTCCTTCTCCGTCTTATAGAGATTATCGCATGAAGATTCTACCCTTAGATGTCGACCAACTCGCCTATAGAAGTCTTCAAGACTCCTGCATTCTCGTTCTAACAACTCCTCCCACAGTTTAGTCTTTGGTCGCACTCCAGCCATCATTAGAGTCAGGACTCCCCTTTTAGGCGGGTTGTTCACCTTAGCCAGCTCTGAAGCAAAGCGATTGTGGTAAGATCGCAGAGTCTCCTCTGGACCTTGTTGAATAGCAGACAAATAGGACGAGATCGAACTAGGCTGAAGTCTTCGGAACCACTTTTTCGCTGCACCTGTGAGAGTTACAGCAAAGCACCTGTAACGTGCGAGGTCATCGACTCGATAAAGCTCTATCAGGTCACTGAAGTGGTCCATATAGTCTCGCGGATCAGTTTTCCCATCAAAAGTGTTTATGGTGGGAAATTTGAATCTAGTTGATAAAGCAGCAACTCGAACTTCCTTGTTGAATAGCGATTTGATGATATCCATTAGCGAGCTCATCGTCCCAGCCAGCAAGTGCATCCAATGCGATCCTCAAATTATAAACATCGATATTTGGAGGAAAAGCATCATGTCTAACTGGTGGCAAGGGTGGCCTTTGGTCGTTATTATCACGATGTAAGGCGGGTTGATCAGGCAGGGTCTGTTGTAATCTTTGTGAAGATTCCACTAAAATAGTGCGACGAGATCGACTTTGGTCATTATGATGCGATATGGATTGCTCATGACTGCGTCGCTGTTCCAGATGTTATCTTAGGTCTGCAGGATTTTGCCTTGGCTCCCTGCTAATTTTTTCGATTGACGATTTCGCTCGTTGCTCAGACGATCACAATTGACGGTAGCCTTCCGAGAAGGTTGTTCACGATCACGATCTGTGCTCGAACTCCTGGTACCAGATTCCTGTGACAAGTCTGCGACCTTGCCTTTTCCTTGGAGGTGTGATCTGCATAACGCTCCTGTTGGGTTCTGAGCTGATCGCAGTTCCCTGTCTCTAGCATTTGAATTCCTCTCTCAGGTCGTCGAGCAGGACGATCTCTGGGACGTTCGTGCTGCGGTGGAGTCACTATCTGCCATTCAGCAAGTCGCCGTAGAGAATCATTAATCTGATTGGTGATTTGCTGAAGGTTCGCCAGTGCATCCTCTATGCAATCTTGTCTTTGGATAATGTTCTCTGGTACGGTCGCGGCAGGTTGATCCTGAGCGGGATCGACCTGTACAGCAGCAGTGCTTTGGGGTTGATTTTGGCTAACTCCAGCATTTCTGGTAGTGTTCTTGGTGTTTGCCATTGTTGAAGAAGCAAAATTGACAAACTCTTCGCTGGAATAACCTTCCTTCTAGCGCCAATTGTTGACGGAGGTTTTGTCAACAATGAATATAGGAAATTGCGAGATGTGGCTTGTGTGTAAAAAGGGTTGATAAATTAAAGCAAATAAGGAGACACAAATTTTATAGTGGTTCAGCTTCAAAAAAGATGAGCTTACGTCCACTATTCTTCACTATTTTCTGGAGAATTACAAGAGTTTCTCTAAGCCTCAAGGTGAGAGCAAAGAGAGAATTAGAGAGGAAATTACAGAGAGAGAGTGTATAGTGAAATGATTGTCAGATGACTGTCAGATCCAAAAATTATGAGACTGAGCCCCCTTTATATAGATGAGGGTAGCTTTAGGTTTCCCAATTTTGTTAATAGGAAATTACATAATAAAATACAATATAATATTGAGATTGGGTGACTACACAATAATGGGTAATTATCTCCTTTTCAATTAGCTAGCTGCCTTTTTTAGGATTAGGCAGGTAAACTATATGTGGTGGTAAAAAACACACAACAAAACTTATAAGTGGTATATATTAAAATTCGTTTCTCAAGCTCTCTAATCAAAAATTCATTTCGGTGCCTCTAATACAAATTGACTATTTTACACTTTTACGTAGAAAATAGCCCAAAATTGAAAAGTTTCTTACTGAGTTATTTATCACTAGCAAGTGGTTGGAATGGGTGGCTAGGGGTTTTGTCCTTTCTTATGTTATATTTTATAGATTTAAATATGGTTGCCAATCCAGTAGGTATTTTATTTTTACCTATGATATTTTTTTTTTCTAACCGTTGGACCATAATCTAACGGTGATCTAATGGCTATAATGATATGCATAAAAAGACGTACATTATTAATATTATTTTTTTCTTATTTTTTTATTATAAAAAGACGTGCAATAATAAATGTTAGTTAGCCAAAACGATATCGATGTATAGGTAAAAAAAATACCTACAAGATTGTTGCCCTTTTAATATATATACATATATAATTATTAAAAAAAAAAAAACTAATACTAAATCTTCATAGAGTCAACTTTATATGGGTTCTAATTAACTGAACCTATGGGCCAGCCAAATATTAGTGGGGGAAAATTAGAAAATATACAGTATTTTTGAAAAAAATTAGAAAAATACGGTGCTTTTGTATTTTTTACGGTGCAATATGGTTTTTATTAGAAAAATACTGTTTTTTAAAAAAATATTTATAAAAATACCATTTTTTAAAATAATAACTAGTTTCTAGTAACCGGTTTCTAAAACCGGTAACTAATAATCGAAGATATTTATAACTGGTATATAATTGGTGACCAGTTTCCAGAAACCAGTAACCAGTAACTATTTTAAAAATGATAATTTTCTAAATATTTTTTAAAAAGTGATATTTTCCTAATTAAAACCGTACAAAAATTGAAAAAAATCCTGAATTCCGTATGTTTGTAATTCTTTTCAGTTTTTGTAGGTATAAGTGTTAGAAACCCATATTAGTGGTCTATCATTTTCTTAGGCCAGCCTAGCCCAATACAAGCCCAGAATCCATGAGTTTCGGGTTGGTTTGGGTTGTTGATAAGCCCAGTCATCTTCTTGTACAGCCCTAGACATGACATGTATTGACATATTGTACTTAAATCGAAAATTTGTACAAAAACTTATTCACGAAATTATTTCGCAATTGTAAGGTGAATTTTATAGTATAAATAGTGATAAAGGTTGTCACACCTACAAGATTGAAAATAAATTTCTACTAAGTATTATAATTAAAATAATCGTAATTTTATTAAGACAAATCAAACTAAATAAACTACAAAAATTAAATAAACTAAAAACTACATAATATCAAGTAGAGGCTACATCATTCCTCCATACAAAATATTTAATTCATGATGAAAAGAAATAGACACAAAAAATTATATCTGAACATCATAAAATTAAGAGAGGAAAAAAAAGAAAAACTGAATGAATCTCTGGGTCTTGCGTCTTCTCCTACTCATCTCCTTGCTGTCTCTCTTAGGTTCGTAGCAAAAAGTTCTCCAGAAATATGCCCTAGTCCCAATTTACAGAATTCTCGAATCAGGTGGTAAAATTGTAATAAAATTAAAGTTTGGTAGTCTGGAACTGCCAAAGTAGCGTTGCAACACTAAAAAATGGTGCAGGGGCGCTTAAGTCTCGGCCAATTTCCCTTTTTGTTTCCTCCTCCTTTCTCTTTCTTTTTCTTTCTTTTCCTATCTTTTTCAAAATGTGAATCCATCTCAAATTTTGGGTGCGGCCGAATTTGGTGTGCTCGGTATGAAACCACATGCTAGTTGGTTGAGGTGAAAAGCTAAACTCAGGGACTGACGTGGCGTATTCTAAATGAAGGAAAAGAACTAACATACATGAGCCCGCTGCATAGGATTTGACGGTGGAAAGAGGACCTGTAGGCTGTAGCGCTATTTTGCATATACGCCCCACCTCCTGACTTTCCTGCACCGTGCCACTCGCTCGTCTAGCCACGTGTATACCACGCGCCTAGCAGATGATATTTGGGCTCAATCCGACGTTCATCAATGCGTCTTTGCCTCCATTTTTTCACACACGACTGGATTTCCGAATTTCTCCTTTTTTTTTTCTTTTCATTTTAAATTCAAAACAAAACAAATTAGATTATCTTGAACCAAATTTTCATCCAATTAATGTAACTTACATTAAATTAAACACGTAATTCTAATAAAGAAATAAAATAATGAAAAATTAATAAAACCTAATTTGAGATAAAATAACTTAAATAATTTACAATACTAAACTTAAAATACTCAAAGACACATAATTTTTATAAGTCAAAGAGTATAAATAACTCTATTTTCATAGAATTATCAGTAAGGATGTATCATCCCCTCCTGCTATATGCTAGTGGGGCAGTCTAACCTCTTGATAACTCTATACTTTATCACCCATTTTGTTCTTAGTAATTGTATAGCAAACGATCATTTTTTCACACCTCATTTCAATAAATGTTTTTTTTTTTCTATAATTGTTTGGTTGTTTAGATGAATTTTTACATTGATTATACTAAGTATATGATATCTGATATTCATATAACGAAACTGATATATTCAGCCCTTTTTCCTAAAAAAAAAAAATTGAAAAACTGACATTTATTTTTAAGGATCCAAAATTCGACAATTGGCTAAGAGCCTCTGTGTAATTATTTTGACTTAGTTTTGAATTTGAAGTATAAAGTTTCTTATTTTTCTTCTAAAGCTTGTGTTTTTCCTTTAAGCCATTAGCCATTGGGCTTTTTATAGTTGTTGCTTTTATATTTTAAAAGCGGTTAGTGAAAAAATCAGGAGTAGGGAGTGTTTGACAAGTTCTTACTTTTGGTCAGTAGATTCTAGAAGTTGCTGCATAACAGCTAACTTAAGTAGAATTTGGCAAGTATGGTAATAGTTTCTTTTCAAAGCTGATTCTGCTTTCATAATACAAATTATTTAAAATATCACTTTATAGTTTACATAATCTATAGTTTACCAAATACTTGGATGCTGCTTTTATACACCACAATAGTTTTGTAGATTAAATTTACTAAATGCCTAGATCTTTTTTTTTCATAGTTGCTTCGTGCTCACAACACAAGTACAGCACAACACAGCAATACCAAAATATCCCATTGTATAATAGGCATAGTATAAAATAGCCATTAGGCCCTTAAAAACACCTCACGTGGATATCACATGACTACTTTTATTAGTAATTTAATATCCATTAATAATTATGGTTGATTGTCACTAATATTTAAATTAAAGGACTTAATTGCTAAAATTAAAAATTCAGTGGCCACTTTGCTAATCTATGAAAGACTCTTACGCACAAACATATATACCAAAAACCCTATGTTATGTTTAACTACCAATCCTTTATCAACTTGTAATCTTATTACTCTATTAAAAGTATCATGGACGTAGGCAATTGTTAAGCCAAACCATGTAAAGTTGTTTGTGTTATTTATGTTTCTCGCATTCAAGTTTATGTTTAATCACAATATCAATCTATTAAGATTTGTGAGTTGCCTCTTAAGAATAAAATTCAACTACATCCACTACATCTAAGTTAATAAATTCCACTTGGTCAATTAGAACGATCTTTAGGACAAACTATTCCTTTGTTTTTTATAGGATACTAAAACATCTACGAGTTATATATGCGTACGTATCCACGTACATATCCATATATGACGTGGGATCGTGGTACTTATCCATAGCTATACATTTATCACACATAACGTGGCATCGGGCAGACTTTCTACCACTTATCCATAGCAATACATCCATCACATATATTTTTCCATTGAGTTTAACTATAAAGATTTTTATGAACTATCTTTGACAATAAATTACCAGCAAATTTCGCACACATATATTGTTGGGTATGTGGATATTAATTCAAGAATACCTTTAAGAATAAGTATTCCACCATTTAGTTAGAATAATCTTTCCATAGGAATATTCCTATGCATGTGTGTCAAACCCAACATAGGAATGAATATTTATAGTAATAGTCATTTTACTCCAACAGTCTTTTTTTTTTTTTTTTTTTGGTTAAAATTGTCAATTCCAACAGTTATTCCATCGTATTAAACACCACTTAAAATAATATATCATCAACATTTTCAATATGGTTAGTCGACTCATGAGAATGATAGGCATGTTAATGAGTTTCTATATATATGAGGAATAATAGGCATAATAATTTTATGATTTTCTATCTCTGAATTTACTTGTAGTAATTCATTATCAGTGTCCTCAATGATTTGTCGTACTTAAAACAATGTCTTAGAAAACTCTCTCCACCGTTCTATTTTTCTGAGGTATGAGATAGTATTTCTACCTATTTCGTGGGAGGTTGCTTAGAGATTGGCTCACAAGTTATTTTATTCATTGGAAGATTGTCAGTTGACTTCTTAGGACAATACTATATTTTTGTATTATGGAGCGACTCCTAGCTCTAGGAATTAATTATTCTCAAGTTTTTTCTTTCTTTCTTTCTTTCTTTTTTATTCGACATGCAAATTACTTAATGATTAATGCCGAAAAAGATTGCAGTTGGAAGAAATATTTGACAAATTTTCATATAATCAACAAAGACAAATTAAAAACCAAGACTTTCTTGTTCAATCAGGAGTATCCAGGAGATTCTCCCGAAAGATCAAAACCCATAAGCAAGTGAACAAAAAATGACCATAGACAGCATTGAAGGTGGTCCTGTGATCAATTTTATTTAAGGTGCCAATACCACGGGCAATATATGATAAAATCTAGAGATGCCAGTATTAATTTGCACCTAAGTTGAAAGAGCTGAATATATACATAGAATCGGCAAACTTTGCTTATATATATAGATTAAAATCGGGGTCTTAATAACCAGCATTTGGAGAACACCTGATTCAGAAAGACCAAGAGCATGAGGACCAAAATCAGTCTTAGTCTTCTGTCGCAGGAAAATGAAAATTAAAACATCCCATCCCTAATGATATCAACCTCCATAAGCCTTTATTTTGGTAGCCAAATATCTTCTAGCTTAGCACAAAATGTTGGACAATTTTAACTATTGCAAGTAATAATATATCTAGAAATGAAAATATAACAATAACATGTTATAACATATGATTTAACAAATAATTTGGATAAAAATATTTATCATGAAGTTAAATCAAATAACGTAATAAAATAAATCACAATTAATTTAGTATAATAATAATCATGATTATAATGACCAAAATAATAAAGGAGTTTAAGGAAACCAAACTGAGTCTTGTGTTTCACACAATTTCCTTAAAATAGTTACGCCTCCTCACCGGGGTGCTTAGAGGAATGTCAGCAGCGTCTGTTTCCCAGGATAAAACGGTTCATGAATAGCAACGTCGCACCAACTTACTACTCACAACGAACTGAGCAATGCCCAAACTCTATCACCAGAACTCAAGAGAACTTGACCACTCTTAGAAGAAAGAACAAGAACTCAAACTCTCTAACTTCTAACTAACTCTCTCTAACTTCTAACTAACTTTTCTTAACCGCCACAGAGAGAAATGGAAGAGAGGAATAGGCTAAGAAATATTTTGGTGTGTCTTGGTGTGTCTAAGAGTGAGGAGAAGGTCTCCTTTTATATTGTTCATGGGGAACCAAGCCATTAACATCTCATTAATATGGCTAAAAATGTTTTTCTATTACAACATAACAGCCTATTAATATGGCTGACAAACGTTTGTCTGTTACAATATAACAGCAACAGCCCATTAATATGGCTGAAAAATATTTGTCTGTTACAACATAACAGTCCATTAATAGGGCTGAAAAACGTTTGTTTGTTACAACGTAACAGTAATAGCCCATTAATATAGTTGAAATACTGAAAAACGTTTCGCTGTTACAACATAACTGCCAAAACGTTTTTGGTTGTTATCTCAGCTTTATGAGGCCTAATAAATGTCCAAAATGAATTTTGTAACTCTTGTATGTGACAAATTCAATTCTAGAACCTTCTCACTTTGGGTTTTAATTTCTCATCCACCCATGCCTCAAAATGGCTATTAACAATGGTTTTTCCAAACTATTTTTCTAACAATTCCCTACATGAATGAAATTGACGACCTAAAACTCGACCGACATGGTGATAGAATTCAATGGTCGAAACCTGCATAGGATAGGTAGGTGTTACCCTTTGAACCTTCTCTTGTGAAAATATGTTTACTTTACTAACTAAATAGTAGATGCGATGTCCTTGAACTATTATGTCATTTGTGTAAATGATAACATATCTCACACAGGAATCTTCCTGACACTTTCTCAGTTCTCACTGTTATGTTCATTTTGGCCATGAACATATGCATGGTTCTGCAAGAGTTTAATAAGAATTACGCCCTAACAATTCCCTTAGAAGCGACCCTTCTTCTCTCTCACATAGGTGATCTCTTAATTAAGAGTAACCCGCATTACTCTGCTCGAAATTCTATTTTCGACGCATAAGAATCATTAAAAGCATAGCTTAACCTTTCGCTTTACGGGCATCACTGTTTCATCATAGGAATGGATATGAGAAAAATCCTCACAGTGATCTAACACAGTCTTTGCAATTTAGTTGTCCCTTTTGAACCTAGATCTTGGGATCTCCAGTCAACTAGGTTGGGTATCCACTGTATCGACTTATTCTTTCATGGACTTTAGTCCCATTCCCCTCGATGACTTTTCAACTAACTCTCTATTTAACCCTTTGCTCTGTGCTCTACCAATTGCAGATTGACTATCACAATGTATGCAAATTGCAGGCACAGGTTTTGGCCATCTTAGAATATCCTCTAAGAAGTGGCAGAGCCATTCAGCTTCTTCCCCACATTTATTCAGTGCGATAAATTTAGATTCCATAGTGGATCTGGCAATAACAGTTTGTTTCGAGGATTTCCATGACACTACTGAACCTCCTAGTGTGAACACATAACCACTAGTAGACTTTGAATCTTTAATATCAGATATCCAATTTGCATCATAGTGCAGCCCATAATTACGTGTAAACCGTAAGTATTTTAATACTCTTATAATCCCTTGCCAATGCTCAGCTCTAGGATTATTTGTGTATCTACTTAGTTTACTAACTGCATAGGCAATATCTGGTCTTGTACAGCTCATCAAATACATTAGACTGCCTATCACTCTAGAATATTCTACTTGAGAAACACTCTCACCTTTATTCTTGGATAAACGTAAAGTTAAATCTATTGGTATTTTGACAACTCCAGAATTATCTTTATCGAATTTTTCAAGAATATTGTCCACATAATGTGACTGACTTAAAACAAGCCCATCTGATACTCTTGAGATTTTCATTCCCAAAATAACATCGGCTAAGCCCATGTCTTTCATGTCAAATCTTGAATTCAACATATTTTTGGTAGATTTGATCATTTTATCATCACTACCAACAATGAGCATGTCATCAACGTAAAGACACAAAATGACATAACCATTTTCGGTGTCTTTGACATATACACATTTGTCGCATTCGTTGATTTTAAATCTATTAGCCTTCATAGCATTATCAAATTTTTCATGCCATTGTTTCGGGGCTTGTTTTAATCTATACAAGGATTTTACTAATTTACAGACTTTCTTTTCTTGCCCTGGTGCAGAAAAACCTTCAGGTTGTTCCATGTAGATCTCTTCCTCTAGATCTCCATTTAGAAAAGCTATTTTTACATCCATTTGGTGTATTTCGAGATTCCGTAAAGTGGCAATCGCAATTACCATCCTAATGGAATTTATTCTCGTCACAGGAGAATAAGTGTCAAAGTAGTCCAGACCTTCTTTCTTTCTGTAACCTTTAATTATAAGTCTTACCTTGTACTTATCAATCGATCCATCGGCTTTCGTTTTTCTTTTAAAAATCCACTTTGAACCTAGTGGTTTACATCCAGGAGGAAGGTCCACTAGTTCCCAAGTATGATTTTGTAAGATGGAATCAATTTCGCTCTTGATAGCCTCTTTCCACAAAGGTGCTTCAGTAGAGCTTATAGCCTCGGTATACGTTCGAGGCTCACTTTCTAGTAAGTATGTCAGAAAATTCAGACCAAAAGATTTTTCTGTCCTTGCTCTCTTACTACGTCGAGGTTCAACCTTGGTTTCTTCATTTTTATCTTGGTCCTGACTATTCTCAATAATAGTCTCATATGTTCGTTTAGACGAACTCGCTTCTTCTTTGGATTTAGAAGGAAATACATGTTCAAAGAACGATGCATTCCTTGATTCCATTATCGTGTTCTTATGTATGTCTGGGATTTTTGACTCATACACAAGAAACCGATAAGCACTACTGTTTTGTGCATAGCCAATAAAAATGCAATCAACGGTTCTCGAACCAATTTTCACCTTCTTAGGTGTTGGTACGGCCACTTTGGCAAGACATCCCTATATTCGTAAATAGTTGTAGGATGGTTTTCTTCCTTTCCACAACTCATATGGAGTCTTTTCTATTTTCTTTTTGGGTACCTTATTCAAAAGGTAATTGGCCGTCAAAATGGCTTCTCCCCACATGTAACCCAGAACTTATCAACATTGCATTCATCATTTCTTTCAAAGTACGATTCTTTCGCTCAGCAACTCCATTTGACTGAGGCGAGTAAGGTGTTGTGGTTTCATGTATGATTCCATACTGTGCACAGATTTCCTCAAAAGGTGAATTATACTCTCCACCTCGATCACTTCTCAGCACCTTAATTTTCTTATTGAGTTGATTCTCAACCTCATTCTTATAGAGAACAAACTTCTCTATAGCTTCGTTCTTGGATTTTAGCAAATACACATAACAGTATTTTGTGCTATCATCGACAAAAGTAATAAAATACTTATTGCCTCCCCTTGTTTGTACAAATTTCAAATCACAAATATCACTGTGAATTAGGTCAAGGGGTTTAGTGTTCCTCTCAACATTTTGAAATGATGACCTGGTTAGTTTTGCCTCAACACAAGTTTCACACTTGTGTTTTGAATCAATATTAAAAGCGGGTATGTGGTTTAAGTTAATTAATCTATGTAAAGTATCATAATTAATGTTTTCTAGTCTACCATGCCATACATTGGAAGATTCAAGCAAATAAGCAGAAGGGCTAGTTTTATTATTACTTGGCTTAATAGTCATTACATTCAGTTTAAAAAGCCCATCATATACATAGCCCTTCCCTACATATAATCCGCTTTTAGACAAAACTACTTTATCTGACTTGAACACCATGCAGAATCTATGCTTATTTAGCAACGAACCGGATACTAAGTTCTTGTGGATCTTTGGCACATACAGTACATCGTTCAGAGTCAGCTCCTTCCTAGAAGTCATCTTTAAGACTACCTTGCCTTGGCCTTCGACAGTGGATGTGGCAGAGTTTCTCATAAATAACTTCTCCCCGCTCTCAAGCAGTTTGAAGGAAGTGAACAAATCTTTGTTAGAGCATACGTGCCGAGTGGCATCGGTGTCAAGCCACCATTCTTTGGGATTAGACCCAACTAGGTTCACTTCAGAAACTACTGTACAGAGGTCTATGACAGAAACCTCTTGAGTGATTTCATCCACTATGTTGGCTTCAATCTTCTTCTTTTTTGGAAGTCGACAGTCTGAAGCCTTGTGACCCATCTTGTCACAGTTGAAGCACTTCCCTTAGAATTTCTGCTTCTTGCCTATCCCACCTTTAGACCCCAACTTATGGCTTGGCTGTTTTTGTTTATTCCTCTTGACTTTAGAGCCTTGAGAATTTTCTATAACATTTGCCTTAGCTATAGGCGTACTCGACGATGCTCCTGACTTTTCAGCACGTCTGTTGTCTTCCTCAATGCGAAGTCGCACAACAAGCTCTTCAAGGTTCATTGCCTTTCNTCATTATCGTTGGCTTTTGGAGCCTCCTCAGTCAAGAACCTCACAAGGTTTAATGTGGTCAGATAGAATAACATCTTCTGTTGCCACATTTTGAAGTTCAACCCATTGAACTTCTCAGGCTTCTCTCCGTGGTGTACTGTTGGTACCACCGGAGTCACCACAGGGGTTGGCATTTGAGCCATGACAGGAGCAGGCACATGGGCCATAGCAGGATTGTTTGATTTAGTTGCCATTTCTGACAAGAATAACAAATCCAATGAGATTTCTTTTTCTAGAAATAAATGGCAATAATCAAATATTACTCAATAGACAAACTCCCAGGAAAGACCACGGAGGGGTCACAAACGGTCCCACTTAAAATCCAGCCTCCTAGACAGAACTTATCTAAATTGTAATTGTTCAATTATCACAATTTATTAAAGAAAGATCTCCAATCACAATATATAAATCCAGATATATTATAAAACAATAACACATAAAAGACATATAACTGTTTTAAGATTGTTGGACAATTTTAACTATTACAAGTAATAATATATCTAGAAATAAAAATATAACAATAACATGTTATAACATATGATTTAACAAATAACTTGGGTAAAAATAATTATCATGAAGTTAAATCAAATAACGTAATAAAATAAATCACAATTAATTTACTATAATAATAATGATTATTATAATGACCAAAATAACAAAGGAGTTTAAGAAAACCAAACCTAGTCTTGTGTTTCACACAATTTCCTTAAAACGGTTACGCCTCCTCACCGGGGTACTTAGAGGAATGTCAGCAGCGTCTGTTCCCCAGGATAAAACGGTTCGCGAATAGTAACGTCGCACCAACTTGCTACTTACAATGAACTGAGCAATGCCTAAACTCTATCACCAGAACTCAAGAGAACTTGACCACTCTTAGAAGAAAGAACAAGAACTCAAACTCTCTAACTTCTAACTAACTCTCTCTAACTTCTAACTAACTTTTCTTAACCGCCACAGAGAGAAATGGAAGAGAGGAATAGGCTAAGAAATATTTTGGTGTGTCTTGGTGTGTCTAAGAGTGAGGAGAAGGTCTCCTTTTATAGTGTTCATGGGGGAACCAAGCCATTAACATCCCATTAATATGGCTGAAAACATTTTTCTGTTACAACATAACAGCCCATTAATATAGCTGACAAACGTTTGTCTGTTACAACGTAACATCAACAGCCCATTAATATGGCTGAAAAACGTTTGTCTGTTACAATATAACAGCCCATTAATATGGCTGAAAAACGTTTGTCTGTTACAACGTAACAGTAATAGCCCATTAATATGGTTGAAATACTGAAAAACGTTTGGCTGTTGCAACATAACTGCCAAAACATTTTTGGTTGTTACCTCAGCTTTATGAGGCCTAATAAATGTCCAAAATGAATTTTGTAACTCTTGTATGTTACAAATTCAATTCTAGAACCTTCTCACTTTGGGTTTCAATGTCTCATTCACCCATGCCTCAAAATGGCTATTAACAATGGTTTTTCCAAACCATTTTTCCAACACAAAATTCATCCACCTTTTACATGGATAAGTCGACCAATATGTGAAACTGATAGTAGATGTATACGTATGGGTTCTTCGATTTTCAGGTTCGTGAAAATTGAAAGTGAAATTATGAATAAATGGAGTTTTATTTTTTTGTTACTAAAATAAGACACTTCTTGGAGGTCTACCCTCAATGTATGTTTTTGGCTTGAACCATGTTAAATACTTACATTCTTCAATTTTTTCCCCCCAAATATCTGTGCTTTGATAGAAATTTACTCTATAAATTAGATCAAATTGTCTGTTTGGCTATGTGCATAACAACATATATTAGGAGATATTTAATCGTTTACAAAAAAGAAACAATTTATGTGGTGGTTTCGTGCATATCGATAAGACCACGTCTTTTTTTTTTTTTTTTTTTTTTTGAAAGGGATAAGATCATGTTTAATGCAGAAGAGGCATTGGCAAATTCTTAGCCGCCGAAATTGAATTTTTTATTTCTAAAAGTGACATCTCAAAAAACAAAAAAAACAAAAAAAAAAATTGTCCTTAAATTTTCTTCGAATTTGGCTTAATTAAGAATTTTCCCATGACAACTAAATATTATATTGTCACTGAAAACCAAATTTTCTGTTTTATATGTATGCGAATATTATATAAGGGTAGAGTGACTGTAATAACCCGTATCTGGAATAGAAAAAAAAAAAGAAAATAAATAAATAAATAAATAAAAAGGACAAAAGACAAAAAGACCAAGGGTTTAGTTAATTAAATAGGTTCTTGTTAGGGATAATTCAGTAATTTTGAAGACTAGGAAACCCTATACGTATTATCTTTCAGAGTCTGACAGAAGAAAAAAAAAAAAATTTAACGCTCTGTAGAGGGAGGAGGAAAATGGCTGAGAGACTTGGGAGAAGGGGAAGGATTACAAAAAGGTTGATTCTCAATTCTCTAAGGTAAAGAACTTCTCCCCATCTTTTCTCAATCTATTATTTGGGAACTTTGGGGTTAATTCATCATCTAAGGTTTGGAATTCTTTAAGCATCTTTTTATTTCAGTCATGATTCTAGGGTTCATATATATTTTAATTGATTGCTCTCGCTGTGAGGTTTAAAACAAGACCAAAATTATGTGATTTGGATGTCTAGATTAAAAGTTATAGATTTTTGAGTTTTGGTCTACAATGGTAAAACGTAGCAGTGACTTCGACTGATTTTTCTGATGCTTCTGATAGTCTAATAGGGTCATATTTGATATGGTTAGAAAGCTTATTCGATAAGCTTTCTAATGGTATATAATTTGTCAAAAACGGACTTAAAACCAGAGAGATATAGCCTTTTGAAATAGGCACTACGAATCTGGAAAATTTTTGTAACTTTCAGCATTTAGAGTATAATGTGGTAGCGGCTTACTTCGCTTCGTATGGCTCACCTATGGACCCTAGAGTCATGTTCTTGGCACTTATAGGACCCCTATCATTTGTAGAAATTGTCCTCCAAGTTTCACAATTTTTAGAATTAATTTAGAATTGTTATGAGTTTTGCTGTCGAGGTTATATGCAAGATAGTGTAGCGAATATATCAAGTGTGCATGGGCAGCGAGTTAGACATTGTGTTAGGCATAATTTAAGATACCTATTAAGTGTTTAATATTCATATATGATTCTTGTTATAATTATAGGTTCTTGTGGTAGCTAGCAAATTATTGTTGGATTGGTTAGGCTAGCGGACAGGTAAGTAATCTTTCGTCTTTATTAGTGACTTTTATTTTATTAAAGTTAATTTTTATTAATTCTTTTTGAAAGTATATATATTTATTAATCTGAAATATTTACTTCAATAAGTTGTTTTTGGATAAAATCTGTTTTGATCAAATTGTACTATATTCTTTAAGAACATACGGATCAAGCTTATGATTGATACTGTTATTGAATGATTTGAGAGTTTATCGCCTTTTGAACCATATTGAATGTGAATGTGTTAAAATGCTCTTCAGTTGACTATGTAATGTGGACCTATTCCATAGGGGTTAAATGTGGACAGTACGTACTGAATGTGGACCTAGCTACAAGGGTTAAATGTAGTAAATGTGGACCTTACTACAGGGGTTAAATGTAGTAAATGTGGACCTAACTGCAGGGGTTAAGTGTGGTCATAGTCATCCAAAAACTGTAGAGTAGATTTTGAAAGTGTTACTAGCTTTTGAATAAGATTGAAACTTTAGGTTTGAAATCTATTATATTTTTTTATAATTTATTTTTGATCGATTTCATATGTTATATTGAAAGATATTAGTTTTGAAATTGAGTTGTTCAAAATAAAATGTCTACGAAATGTTTCAAATAGCATTTGTTTGATCCAACTAGTAAAGATTATGGATTACTTACTGGGCTGTCGAGCTCACCCTTTTATTCTTTAATCTTTTCAGATTCAGAGAATAGTCAATAAGTGGAAACATCATTTGAAGGAAGGAGATTATTTGAGGACTCAGATTTACTATTTAGAGCTATTGTACTGTTTAGTTTTCATTTTGAGACATTGTTGGTTGTTTTGAGGTATACTGGATTTTTGTTATGGTTTTAGTTTCTTTGTTATTATGGATTCAGTAAATTGTTATTGATGGTTTAGATTGATTTGGTGTTTTGTTATGATGAGAAACTTTGGGTGTTAATGGATCTATTTGGATTTTAAATAACGATTGAATTCAAAGCCTTCCGTGTCTATGAGGTTTTTCCTTGTAGGCATGTGGCGGTTGCCATGCCCTTGGTCTTGGGGCGTGACAGTGACAATATGTGTCCTGTCGTGTTTGACCTAATTAAATCATGTCATTAACATGTTAACCTACATTTGATATATCTAATGAAAACGTCATGTAGATTGATGAGTCAAAACACATATAAATAGTATAATTGTTAGTTTACTCGATTTTTTGAATTAAGTTTTACTATAGTAAGAGAAACTAGTTCATTAATTTTATGTTTTTCATTTTATCTACGAAAAATTCATGAAAAAATATTTTTTTGAAAATAATTATTTAATATAATTTATTAAAAAATTACTTAATCATGCCAATTTAAGTCAATTTCATGTCAAGCAAGTTCAGCTAAACATATGGGTTTCGAGTCGTGTTATCGTGTCATGACCTATATTGTCACTCTAATTAAGGGCACTAATCGGGTATTTTTTTTTTTTTACTTATTTATAGATATTATTTTGCCGAATTAAAATTCATCAAACACGTCTTTTTATGGGAAAAGATAGAGAGAAAGAGCATTAAATAATATGTGTTTATTAATATCATTTTTTTCTAACTACTTAATGGTTAAAAATTATTATTAATGGTAGAGAATATTTTGATTGGTGATGAGCAATAGAAAGAAAAGAATATAATATATGTTATCCCAAAAAAAGAAAAAAAGAAAAAGGGGTATAATATATGGTTGATGATGAATCAAAACAAGAAATTATGGTCCTGGTGGTCCTTTAGTTAAAAAAAAAAAGGCTGATCAGTTATTTGACAATTTTCTGGCTCAAAACTCAATATTTGACCAAGTTCTAAAGTTTATAGTTAAATATCCAACTCACTTAATAATAAAAATAAAAAATACAACATATTCTATAATTGAAACTTAAAAAAAAAAAAAAAAGGACAATTAGCTATAACTTTTTAAATATAGACATCTACTTAAACCAATATAAAGAATTCTGGAAACGGACTTTTTTTCCTTCTTTTTTTTTTTTTTCTTTTTGTCAGAATTAGTCATGTGTGTATCTATGCATCATTAAAAAATTTTTCAAAAAAAAGTCAACATTTAGTGATAACATTTTCGTCACAAATTTTTTTTTTTTATGATTAATTTAAAGTGACATTTAGTTACAACTAAAAATTTCTTGTGAGTAAAAGATAATATTTAGTCACAAGTTATCACTAATGTACTTTTAACCACAACCTTGTACATATGATAGTGAAATTAGTTATGACTAAAAGTACATTTAATCACAACAAAATTACCTATTTTGTAGCTAAAATTCTTAATTATGAACTTTTTAGTTACTACATAATGATAATGACATTTTTCTAGCTACGAACTTTTTCACTTTTAGTCATAAATTTTGTTATAACTAAAAATGAAGTTCTTTGTAATGCATAATATTGGTAATATGTCCATTGTCTATTACCTATAGACCATATCAGTTCCTACTATAATATTACAATCTATAGTCTATTCCACACTAGAGATGTCAATGGGGTGGGGCAGTACTAGTTTTGTGTTTAACATCTTTATCCCCTTATTATTTTAGTATACCATCCTCATATCATTCACTATTTACTTTGGTTTGAGGTAATTTCAGAGAATTCCTGCTAGGGAATAGTTTTCCTATTGGTATATCCGGCTTTCCATTTGGAACCGTCATCTTGAATCAATAAAAAAATCCTCCGTTAGCCCGAATCTTTTAAAAGTGAAAATATAAGAAAGAAGATTAATTTTTGAGTAAAAAAATCATTGGAAACTCTAATTTTATTTCAAATAAATTGAAATTATAATTTAATAAAAGATATGAATAATTTTAAAAAAATATTGAAATAAAGCTCTAATATATTAGAGTTCAAAATATAAAATATTCAATCACGAAATTATATAGCATATCTTTTATTTAAATAGATAAAATCCCAAATACTTAAAACTCAAACAATATTAGTATACGACAATATATTAATAGGGCTTTTTTTAATTTAAAAATATAAAGATAAATTATTATTACCTAACAAATACATAAATATATAATTTACACATAATTGGGTTGGGTCCGTGGGACACTCAATCCAAGCCCGCTTGCCCTATATCCCTACCATTTATAATGATAAAAACTCACTCTATTTCGGCTGGTGTGTCACAGTGTACCATCTCATTCGATGAAATTGACGTCTCTATCTCACACGATAATATTGCTCTTCTATACTAAGTATTAAATTGATTACCACGTTAAAAATTCCTTTAGTCTTCAACGCTATTAAAAATTAAAAATACTTGTTTACTGGTATATAGCACACCTTATCCATAATATTTAAATAGTATATACGCCCACTAGTTTACCCTCATTTATATTACTCTAATAGTTTTCTGAATTGTTATTGGGTCTGCAAGTTAAATATAGTTTTTAAAATTTATTTTTCTTTCTAATTAACACAACAACTATGACATTAGTACATGTATATTCAAAGTAGACAAAAGGATCGTAATAACTCATGCATATCTATAAAAACTTAATTACAAAATTATTCTTGCAATCAGGGGTAGAACCAGGATCTCAGGATCCAAAGAAAGACCTTTGCACAAAATAAATTATAAAAATGTACAACATATATATTCTCTTTAAATTAATTTATAAATTTATTGCACCATGACAAGTTTTCATCCTTTGAAATTGGTGTGTAGTAATCTCATAATCAATACTATTAATACTTCAATACATCCAAACAAATAGTTACTCATTCACTAGTCTCCTATCATAAGACCAATTACGGTTGCAAATAGGTGAAATATTTACTAAAATGTATAATTTATTTATTTTGAAGCTCCATCATTAGTTTAAGTCGATTTTTTTTTCTTTTATCTTTTTAAATAGATAACATCCTTAAGTATTGAGTACAAACATACTTTTGTATCGTGATAGGTACAACCCACTTTATAATCGTATTGTACTGTGCCTATGCCCAAAGTTCAAATTCATGTACTCAGTATGGCCCAATGGCTCATATATTGATAGGTACAACTCACTTTATAATCGTATTGTACTGTGCTTATGCCCAAAGTTCAAATTCATGTACTCAGTATGGCCCAATGGCTCATATATTCCAACGTCTCGTGTTGTATCAATCCACGATTCAATTCATTTGAGCCAAATTTGGCCCATTTATTGCTAAATTTTATTAATTTTAGTATCATTTTATTAACTTTTTTATAAAAAAAAATCATTTAAATGTATGCAAAAACAATATTAACTCAAGAAATTAAGTATGAAACTATTTAACACCAGAGATCAAAAGTTTTTTTGAGAAATATTTGTGTAATATAATTGATTAAAGAGAAGGTATCACCCAATTAGGTTAGTAATAGTCTATAGGAAAAATAATTTATAATAATATACGTGGGCAATATGCTAATATTTTGTGCCTACATGCTCATGTGTCATGCAGTGGTATACTGTGCCAATGAGTCATACATGCTCAACCCATCGTGCTTACATTATGAGCACAACACGATCTATTTTGGTGTGCTCTATTGTCGTGCTAATGGGTCGGCCTGACGTTCTATTAGCTCTATCTCCTAGCTCTTGAATGTGCATATACATGATGATAACGAATTAAAGAAAAAATTAACTGAAATGTATATAATTAAGCTTAGTTCAACATGTTGATTATATCCTTAGGTTAGGAGAGGATTACATATTGTCCGATTTATGAAATCGACTTAGGTAATTAAGGAGTTGACCTGACATTTGAGTGGGATTCGGATTTTGCAACTTAGTCTTTGTACTTTTGAGTAATTAAGAAGTTATCCTAATTTCTGAAATTAGTTTAAAAAGTGCTTTCTGTAAATTTCTAATTTTTTTCCCAAATCATTTATTTTTTTGCAATATTCTCAAATTTTACCCTTGTAGCCTTTATAAACTTCAATAGATGTATTAGAATTTCCTTATTTCAATTTCATCAATTTTAAGTTCCAATTTACCAACTTTGGATAAATTATGTACAAGTCAATTTATGTGAGTTGAATCAGGCCAAATCGGAAATATAATTTTCCTAACTCAATTAATGAACTCTCGAATTAATTGTCACATTAATAGAAATATAGGCTCCGTTTGAAACTTGGATTTTTAGAGGGAAAGAAAAAAAAATCCTAAGGATTCTATTTTCTCTTGTTTGGATTGAAACAAAAAATAATAGAAATTTTTTTCAAAAAAAGTGGAAGTTTGATTTGATATTATTTTTTAGTATATAGAATATTGACATATTAATTAATAAAACCAAAAATATCAAAATAAAGTTCTATAAACTTTTATGAAAAATATGTTTCTCTTTTTTTTGCCTCGCAAAATTTTTTTCTTCCAAAATTTGAGTTCCAAACAGATTCGATAATGAATAATCATACATTTGGCTAATTATGCCTGTTAAAAGTAGGTTACATACAAAAATTGGAGAGCTAGAAAAAATTAATATTTAAAAACGAGAAACTGAGTAATCTTTTTTTTTTTTTTCCTTTCCTTTTCTTTTTATTTTTCGAAAGTAAGAAGAATGGAGCCAGTAGTAATTAATGTGAGATTCCAGGCAGTCGAGTACGTTTGATTTAATAATTGGAAAATTGAATTTACATATTCAATTTTAAAAAATTGATGAAAATCCATTTACATGTTTAAATAGATCGTACTGGATCCATAGTTTAAAACGTTTTTATTTAAATAAACCATCTCAGACAAAATCGGTTATTTGAGAATCTAAAGTTTTAACATTTGGAAATTCTGACATGATCAATTTGGTAACAAACTGGATGATGATTGGATCATATCGGGACTTGATTACAAGTTTCCTTTAAATGTATTCCTCTTCATTCATCTACTTAATATTAAAAGCCTAGAATTTATGTCTAACTAGATTAAATAAAATTAATTAAGAGTAACGCTATATACAAGCAACCATTCACGCAAAAATGGTACAAGCCGTCTTGCTTCCATTTCAATCACCCTCCCACTCTTCTCCTCTTTCTCCCATATATCTTTCGAGGATCCCCATCTTCATATTTTTATCTCAACATTTATAACCCCCATTGTGATCTGTACGTAGGATTTTTCCTACTTCTGATATTGTGCTTTTTCTTTTTTCCTTTTTTTCTTTTAAATGTCTCTTAATCAGTGCATGCATGTTTCGCTCTCAAGACCCTTGGATCGACAAGGCGCTTTTTTTTTTTTTTTTCCGGCTTTAAAATTGACGGAGATTTTTTAGGTTTTCTGCTGACCCAGTCTAAATATTCCTCAGATCCTTTGCACAAAGCTCCAGTGCCAATTCAAAATTGGCGCTCTTACTGATAGTGAGTTATTTGATTTGTCAAATTTCCAACAAGCTTCGGTTTTTTTTTTTTTTTTTTTTTTCTTTTGCTATTGTTTTTTTCTCGGTCTGTCAAATGTTGTTTGCTCTTAAAACATGAGAAGAGTAAAAACGTGTCTAACCAGATTTTCTGAATTCTTCTGGCCTCGACGCCTATATAAGGACGAGTTCGCAAGAAGTTTAATGCATCGATCAGTTACATTTGCTTACATACTCAAAACATATATACAAATAGTACCCAAACTGATCATATATGGCGACAGTAATCACGCCCAACAAAAAGGCCAACGACGACGCCGTTTCCCCAACATGGGAAGAACTCCTTGGCAGCAAAAACTGGGAGGGCCTCGTTGAACCTGAGCTGGATCTCAGTCTCCGCAAGTTCATCCTCCGCTGCGGTGACTTCGCGGAAGCCACATACGACTGCTTCAACTCCAACACCATCTCGCCACAATGTGGCAACACCCGCTACGGCAGGGACACCTTCTTCCACGACGTCAAGTGCGAAAACGCATCAAACTACCAAGTTGTCTCCTTCCTCTACGGCACCTCAGGCCTTGGCGACGTCCAAAAGAACATGTTTTTGCACCCTAACGATGCTAGTGGTGGCAACACTTGGGACAGCGAGTCCAACTGGATGGGCTACGTGGCCGTCACCACTGACAAAGCTAGCAAAACCCTAGGCCGCCGCGAGATCTACGTGGCTTGGCGTGGAACCATAACCACCTCCGAATGGCAGAGCAATATCTTTGGAGCTAGCCCGGTACCTGCCAAGCCGTTGCTCGCTAATCGAACGATCAAATCGGAGCGTTTCTTGTTGTGGGGGACAGACGAGCCGAAAATCCACGAGGGCTGGCTCTCGATTTACACCTCTGATAATAGTACCTCCAAGTATGTGAAAACGAGCGCGAGAGTACAACTTACCACCGCGATCGAAGAGCTTGTGGAAAAATACAAAAACGAGAAGCTTAGCGTGGTGGTGACGGGGCACAGTCTTGGTGGGGCTTTGGCGACTTTAAGCGCCTTTGACCTCGTCGAAAACGATGTCGTTGGTGACAATATCCTCGTCTCAGCCTTCGTCTTCGGGTGCCCTCAAGTGGGTAACTCGGAGTTCAAGACCATAGTGGACACGCATAAAAACCTCAAGATTTTCCACGTGAAGAACGTTCGGGATGCTGTGCCGCAACTTCCTGACGTGGGGCTATTGATTTACGTTCCTATACAGACGGTTGAGCTGGAGATCGATACCAACAAGTCGCCTTACTTGAAATCGAAATCGATAACTGACAAGTTCGGCGATTGGCACAACTTGGAGGCGAATTTGCACGTGGTGGCCGGGTGGAATGGGCCGGACAGCAAGTATGAGCTCAAGGTGAAGAGAAGCTTGGCTTTGGTCAACAAGTCTTGTAGGTTTTTAAAGGAAGAGCTCAACGTGCCAGAGTATTGGTGGGTGGAGAAGAGCAAAGGGATGGTGTTGGATGAGGAGACTAGAGAGTGGGTTTTGGATCCTCCACCTCCAGCTGATCAACTGGTGAAGATCTCCATAAACTAATACTACTGTCTCTAATCATGAATTTTAACAGATACTATGCGTATATATGCATATATATAGTCCCAGTAGCTGCTAAGTACAATAAATGGGGGGAATGGCGAATAATAATTATATAAGTTCAATAAATTTGATCTTACGCCGTCGTGTTGTGAGCTCTACGAGCTCGGTATTTATCCAAGAAAAAAGATTTATGTCATGTTATCCTTTTTATTATCTTGAAGTACTTGTTATTGTTTATTTATGTTCGATTTGCTGGAGTAAACTCAGCAACATGTACACTCTTTTATCATTAGGCAATAAAACCATAATATTTCTTTTGACATCCCACATAATTGATAAAACATTTAACGGTAAGATATTAACTTAACATGTCAAAATTTAATTTTTGTAAAAGGGAGAAAAGTTTCTATTTGTCATTATACACCAACTATTGAACAAAGATAAAAATTAAAGAAGCGGTAAAAATTTTATAAAATACAGACAAGATAAAAGGATAAAATAATCAAAACAGGTGGAAAAGAATAAACTATGAGTGAAATTTTTCTTCTTTTTTTTTAGCGTGACGTACTAATTCTTGAATTAAAAGACATTTTTAAAGGGTGTGTGAAATAATTTATTGGATTTTTTTTTTAGATTTTTTATAAATGAATAAAGATTTTTTAGAATCATAATTCAATCACTTAATAGGGAATTTTATTCTTTCTAAATATGTTAGCAATAATAATGCCTTTCTTTAGTCGATATGTTGACAGTTGTGCCCTACTAGTACATCTAAAACCAAGGTGATAAATCCAAATTTACTCCATACTATTCTACTAATTCAAACTCATTCCTATTCTTATTATATTTCTACTCATTAGGATTTTTATAATTGTTATAATTCCATTTCAACCTAAATACCACATTAATGTTTGTTGGTGCAATAGTTTTTTCCGTTTTTATATGATCTCTTTATTAATTTTTCAGCTCCCAAAATATTATTGGTTTTATGCATTTAAATCTATCCCAAAGATTTGCCTTTTAAAAAAAAAAAATGGGTTTATATCACCTGGGGTCCCCAACCTTTCCCCTAAGTATTGATTAGGTCCCCAATCTTTTTTTTTTTGTAGTTTTTAGATCCTCAACCTTTAACATTCGTATCACTTTAGTCCTTTTTCATCTTTTCCGTCCAGTTCATCCGTATTCTAACAGTTTTTGTATCACTTGGGTCCTCAATCTTTACACAATGTATCACTTAGGTCCCTATTCTTAATTTTGTAGTTTTTGACTCCTTAGACTTCTATTTTTGTAATACTTAGGTCTTTTTGAGTTAATTTTGAGATAAAATCTAACTCTAATCAAATTGTACTAGATAAATTAATGAAAAATGCCAACTGAAAACTTCTAACGGAATGTTCAGTACCAATAAGGCATTTTTCAAAAAAGATAATCTAAAAAATACTATTATTTTTAGTTAATTCTTATTATCAATAATACTGTATGATTTAATTGTTAAATCTTACTAATAGTGGTAAAGTTCATTTTTTCCAATTCCATAAACTCATCAATCATTTTTTTTTCAGTTAAAACTCATAAATAATAAAAGAAGTTTAAAAACTTCTTAAATAACAAATTGACATAATTTATAGGAAATCATGGATTTTGATGATGATAATAGTTAATAATACAAAAATTAGTATTTATGAATATATACTGATCGAGTACATACATGCATATAACAAGAGAAAAAATGTACTATTTAATGATGATTTCTTGTCAATGGTTGTAAAATTCATAATCTGCAATTTTATGAACTCAGAATCGTTTAAAAATAATCTAAAAGTCTCTCATCTCTCAAATGGACCTTAATTTATACAAAAAAATATGGGTTTTGATATGTATATTTTTGGTATGTATTTCAATGGATATCTAATTGAGTCATTTTGGTGTTACTTTTGAATTCAATAGTTTTTATTAATTTATGTAGTCTAATCTATTTAGAGTTAGATTTTAACTCAAAAGGACCTAAGTGTTACAAAAATAGAAGTCTAAGGAGTCAAAAACTACAAAATTAAGAATAGGGACCTAAGTGATACATTGTGCAAAGATTGAGGACCCAAGTGATACAAAAACTGTTAGATAACAGATGAATTGGACGAAAAAATTGAAAAAAGACTAAAGTGATACGAATGTGAAAGGTTGAGGATCTAAAAACTACAAAAAAAAAAGGTTGGGGACCTAATTAATACTTGGGGGAAAGGTTGGGGACCCCAGGTGATATAAACTCAAAAAAAATCTATCCCAAAGATTTGTTAAGCAAGGTTCTTGGTGCTCCTTCGGACTATTAAGGAGTATTAGTAGCACTCTTTTTGCACTTACTTTCATACTCATCTCACCTTTTATTACTTAATACATGGACTTTACTAAAACTTTAAAAGAAAAAAGCGAGAGTTAAAAAAAAATGTACTTGACATTTCTTGAGGCGGACTACAAAAAAGTCACCATCTATATAGAGACAACTTTTTTTTTTGTCACAAAATAATTTCGGTAACTAAAAATGATATTTAGTTATAACTAAACATTTCTTGTAACTAAAAAAAGTAACATTTAGTTCCAATTATCACTATTATACTTTTAATCACAATATTTTACGTATAATAATGAAATTGATTGTGACTGAAATTATATTTATTCACAACAAATTGAATTTTTTGTGACTAAAATTTTTAGGCACTACTTTTTAGTCATGATATAGTGATAATAACATTTTTTTAGTCACAAGTTTTCAGTTCTAGTCAAAAATTTAACTTTAAATTTGTGACTAAAAGTGAAGTTTCTGCGTAATTTTATTTAAGTCGATCTGTTGACCAAGCTTGCTGCCTATGATATCATGTGCATTAATTCTTCGGGTTTCCGCTACATGGTCCCCTGCTTCTATATTTGTCCTTTTAGTTAATCCAAATTAACTGTTACGAAATATTCCTTCTATTTAGAGGGAAATATTCCTCTATATTATGTAGTTTATTTATTTATTCATTTATTTTAAAAAGATTCCTCACGAAAATTAAATTAATCACAAGTAAATCGACTACAAGAATAGTACAAACTTCTAAAGGAAAATAGAAATATTTCTCAAGCAAAAACTAATTTCACGATT
This sequence comes from Trema orientale, assembly GCA_002914845.1. Lineage (NCBI taxonomy): Eukaryota > Viridiplantae > Streptophyta > Magnoliopsida > Rosales > Cannabaceae > Trema > Trema orientale. Next base: position 687,144 of record JXTC01000038.1, on the reverse strand, counting down.
TCACTTCAACCCTAACAAACCAATTTCACTCCAACCCCAATAAGAGTGTAGACTATCATATTCTTATTATAAGAAATATAAATTCAATATATCATCTCCTACTGATGAGGAGAATATTTGCCAATAGCTAAATCAAGTACCGTTTAAGCTCAAATAGTTATGTGTTTTCAAACATTTTTGTTGGTTTGATATATTTTTATGTGTTTTCGTAGATTTTGTGAATAATTAAGAATTGAGATGAATTTGTGCCAAAAATAGGAGTTTTAAACCATTTAGAACTAAGCCAAGACTGATTGAAACGAGCTGGAGCAAAACCAGCGCTAAATGGAGCAAAAAAATGGTGAAATTGGATCACCGAACAGCAAGTGGGGCTGGCCCTACACTTCTAGGCAGCCGGTAGGATGCCCCTGCGCCTCTCTTGCTGCCTAAAGGCACTTTTGTGCCACTTCAGGGCCGTGGCTGCACCCCTATCACTCCTTTCTCATAATCCAATGGTGGATACTCATCAATCCTTAAGTGTACTTGAATTTGACCTAGAAAGAAGCTTAAAAGGGGGATGGAGGCATAAATTTCAGGTGTAGATAGTTGGAGAGAAAAACACACAAATTTCTAGAGAGAGAAAGCTTGGAGTTGGAGATTCTTGAAGTTCAAGAGAATTTCTTGAAGATTTGAAGACTTGAAGCTTATCTCCATAAGAGTTTTCTTTTCCTTTCTCTCACCCTAATCTCTCTTGAAATTTGTATTGAGCTTAATATATGAATAGTTTGGATATTATGAATTTATTGTTGAGATTGGTATTGGATTCTACTATGCTTGTTTATATTTGAGAGCTAGGATTTGTTATACTCTTTTTAATACCTTGTTTTGACTATTTTGATAATTGTTGGTTTTATTTCCATCCTCAGTTCATTTATGCTTCTCTTCACTTATTGCTTATAATTTATTTGACCAATTAATTAGTTAATTTTAGATTATGATTTTGATGTTCGAGAGAGATTAAATTCATAATCAAGAATTGAGAGGCATAGATTAGGTAGTTGTGAGACTGAGAGGAGATCAACATCTAGGTAATCACTTTGATAGTTTGGGTAGTTTGGATTATTTTGAGACCAGGAGGTGAGCGATACTTTAACTTCCATTTAAGGGCTTAAACTTAATGAACACTTAATTGATTAGATTAGATAGGGATATCAACTTAGGTTAGTTAGGTATATTATCTCATTTGACGCTTGAGAGAGGTAATGAGGTTAGATTAAGTCCCTCGATTAGTGATTTGAGTGGAATTAAGCTGGTAATTACTTAATTTGATGAACTTAAGAGTAATTAGATGTAATCAATTCCTAGTACATTCATGCATAGTTTTATCCATATTTTATTTACATTTTATTCTTTTTATCTTTGTTTTTATTGATTTATTTTATATTCATTTAGTTTTTATGCTTAAATAAAGTTGGGTTGCAATAATTCCAGTACTTAGCAATAATTTATCATCCAATCTCTGTAAATCGACTCTTCTTGCCACTTTACTAGCTAGTTTTGATTTTTATTAGGACATGCTAAGTTAGTTAATAGAAGGAGAAATATATAAAATGTGAATTTAATTTTGGGCGTTTATTTAACTGACGACTAAGCGTTTCATTATCACCTACTTACAGAGAAAAAACTCCAAGCAAAACTTTGGAGCTATCAGGCATAACTCCTTCAAGGCGTCCAACAGTATTCGCCACAACAATTCCCTCTTCATAGTGTCCATTAGTATATGTCACCTTCTTTACAGAGACCATCAGTAAATACCACACAAAATTTTTTAAATTTGGCTCTCGAAAGCTTCAAATCTAGAAGAATACTAATAAAATACACACAAAACAAAATAATAAAAAAAAATCTCCTATAAATCCGAATAAAAAAGGATATAGATCTGAAGAACAAATAGTAATAGAAAAAAAATAAAATAAAATAACTAAAAACAACTAAAAAACTACAGATATAAATTTGTGTATACTGAGAGCACTATGAATCTGGATCTAGGTGGACAATTGCCTTCATAAAACGGAAGAATTATTGAGAAATAAAAGCAAAAATAAAACAAGCAAATGAGGAAAAACCCAGACTGGAAAAAAGAAAGATTTCTCACTACGATAAGGGAGGCACCCTGCTAAAAGAGGACAAGAAGAGGCAGAGTTGCAGAGGCTACTAGGGAAGAGAGCTCTGCTCTCCACTATTTAGATTTTCTAATCTTATGGAATAGTAGAATCGTTTATTTTTTTTATTATTGCTTCCTGCCATTGATGGTTTCTGCATTTTGATGGTCTTTGTTTTTACCATTACGGGTGGTTTTTATGTATTAATAAATTTACCTTTACTGTAAAACATTTTACAAAACATAATAAATTGTAAGAGGTTAAAAATTCCATAACTAAAAGAATTAATACGTTCGTGGCAAAAAGTCTATTGTTCCTGTAGTAACAACTTGTAATTTATCACCGTACGTGTATAATTTTGTAACTAAAAATACACTAGCAACAAGTTCTTATAACTAAATATTAGTCACTTTATAGTTGTCATAATGTTCAATGTTTTTTGCATTGTTGTGTTTCCCTTTTATGTAATGGGTATATGATCAACATCGATCGAGTGGGCTGAAGATGATAATCTGCAGGAGCACTTTAAATGCTTTGATGCTCGTTCTTTTCTCCCGTTTTTTTTTTTTTTTTTTCAAGTACCCCTTCCATCAATTATTTCCTTTTCAGAAATCAGGAGTAATGGGTGCACCACCAGTCATTTAATTCGTTGTGGGTTTCATGTTATTCTAAAAATATCTAGACAATGTTACCTACATACTTTAAAATCAGGCCAATTAGAGAGAAAAACTATTTTTATTTGGAGATTCTTTTAGGATATATATACACACCTAGTACGTACTGCTGGGAATTTATTTCGTTGGTTCTGAGTGCGCAAAGACCTGTGAAAGATGCCGTTATAAGAAGGAAAAACCACGGTGCATGGCTATTTGTGGTTAGGATCACAGGCTATGAATAAATTATGATTGTGAGGCTATCAATGAACTATATGCCTTTAATAGTTTAATGTTTGTTGTTTATGGGGAAAAAAAAAAAACACGAGCAATGAACATGAAGACTTCAAACTCTTTTACTAATGATAATATATACTGGTCCGTACTTTCTTATATGGAGGAATGCTGAAGAGGCAGACGATTATTTATTAGAAGGCCGAAGGGTTTGTCATATTACCAATTAGAGGCTAAAAAGAATTTTTTTCGAGTTGATATAACTTGCTGTCAAGACTGAAAGGAGATCTATTATTCTGAACCTGGAGGCAGTCTTCAAGAAGCATTCAGTTGCTTCTAATTATGGACATATAGATATATAAACGTGTGTATATATATATGATTTTGAATGTAGCCCTCTTTAGACTGGTCTATAATTTAGCTAATACCGAACATATTTTTCAAATATGATATTAGACAAATGTATTCTCTGTTGGCTAAAATAACGTGATTGATCCCGAGCAGGCCTACGTCACACCCCTCTATATTATATATATATATAGAGAGGAGGCTTCAATGGTTACGTCTCCATGAGTAACCATCATTAAAATGCGTATAATAATAAATTTATTATTTAAATTAGGGTACTACTGAGTTGACTTTCTAAAAAAGTTTTATAATATCAATGCCAATTAATTACAATAAATTTTGTTGCCTAACTACCAATTTAATTAAAATCTCTAGATTTTCATCCAACGGCTAAAAAAACAGTAACCATCGATGGATAAATATAGCAGTAATTATTGAAAAAATAGTAACCATCGATGGGTAAATTTTGCAAGATTTGGAACGGTGTGCATCTTTGGTGCTATATTATTAGATTAATCAGGAAACAAAGAACTAGTGGCTCACACATGGCTCAATTTTCATTCTCTTTAAGTCATAACTCATGATAATAAGATTTTGAAGAATTTCCAAGTTGAGTCGTGCCAAGCTATATAAGCCAAAAGGTCTATATCATTGTCCTTACATGATCTATACCATGCTCTTATTTGTCGTAATGTGTCATGTTGGGTTAGCCTACATGCTTTGACATGTCACTTTATTTGGGCCAAAATAAGCGATTTTAATTAATAAGTTTTCAAATTTATTAACTGAGTTTTACGAATTTTTTCTGTAAATTATTTAAATGTAACTATAAATCTTTCTAAATAAACAAATTAAATATAATGATTTTAATCTATTATAATTAACTTATGAGCATAAAACGTCTTATATATAGTTAGACAGTGTAAACATGTTACAAGATATTAGTGCGAGTCATGTTGTGTCATGTCGTGTGCTAGTTAGCTGGTCCAATCTCTTGATATTGCTCTACACGTTATCAATCATTTCATCTTGAGTAATTATAACAAATTAATGGTAATTTTTTTACACTAAATTGTTAAATTTTCCTTTTTTTTAAATAAATATTTTATAATGTTGGCTCACATAATTAATTACAATTATACGTTATACGGGTTGTCTCAATTGAGTGGACCAATTAGTGATCTACTTAGTAGACTCTAGAAATCTTTATTGGGTATAGGATCTGCAATATGTAAAGACTCCATACTGGTCCAATTCTTAGTAATACTGGGTTGATTATTGGGTATTCAGTATATAAAGTTAAACCTAGAGGGTTGTAGTTCCCAAGTTAAATCAATATAGGTATGCTCTTCTCCTCTTCCTATCTGAGAGTAAGAAATCCCGTTGTGTACTTAAGGTGATTTAACTATGGAAGACCGCCTACCCTCATGACCTTGATTTTCTGTATTCATGTGATCACTGTCTAGCAATTTAGCATGTTCAATAACGCAATTTCTGCTTCAAAGCCATGGATTCAGGTATTACTTCCACTTCTCAACAATTAGTTCCTAATGATTTGACATGATGATCTTAGAGTTATATTTGGCTTTATTAGCCCTTCAATTATGTCTAACATATATTTCAGTTAAAAAAAAAGAAGTACGGGCCTATAGTTAATAATTGGTTATTTATATTAGTTATTACACTGACTATATAATATATCAGTTTAAATATGAACGTAAGTGAACGTATCGAACAAGTAATAGAGTGATGAGTAAGTATCGTTCCTACGAGGACTATGTTTTCTAAGTACCAAAATTAGTCTAACTATAATTTTATTTGAAAATAAAAAATTAAAGAAAAATAACGTAAAAATAAATCTAATAACTAGATAAAAATAAAAGTAAAACTAAATAATTAAAGATACAATCAAGTAGCTAAAAATCTAGAGTTTCCGATTTTACCAAGATTAATCAATCTAATTCTCTAATTCATTCAATTAATGTTTATGCATAATGTTGCCAATAAAGCTCTCTAATACAATCATTAATCTTTTCCAAGCATTAATAATTTTAATTCAATAAGCTAAGTCATACATCTCTGTCAAAACTCTAACTTATCAAAAATCATTAAGAATAAAAAATTTACAAGTGCTGCATAAGACTTATAGATATCTCTATCCTATAACAATCTCATGATAATTTTGATCATGACAAATTTAATCATCACCTTTCAGTCTCGAATTAAATCTCTAAATTATGCAAAAATTGGCCAGACATTCACAACCATTAAGCATAGATCAAAATTACTCAAGATATATGAATAAACATCAATTGAATTGAAAATTAAGAGAAATTAAACATCATAATCTGACTACATTGTAACCTTAGAATTAGTTCATGGCTAAAGTAAAAGAAACCATTATTCTAATGCTTGGAGCAAATTTGAGTCGAGTACATTCGTCTCTGTCTTGTGTCTTTCTTCTCCTTCTCTTCTTATTATATTTCTTGCAATCCAATGCTCTCAAAAATCGTCTAAAATAAGCTCTAGGAGTCCTAATTTATAGAAATTACGATCAGGAGCACAATTGTAAATTTAAAGTCCGGTGCTCCTGTAACCACCATATAACATCAGGCCACTCACAAAGTAGCACCTAGGCGCCACTCTCTCTTGTAATCTCCCACTTTTTCTTCTCTTTTCTTTCCCCTTCTTTCGTTCTCTTTCCAGAATTTTTATTCAAAAACTAAGCTGAGGAGTACAATTTCATGCGGCCAAATTACGTAAGCTCGGTACTAATCCCTCTATTGATTGACGCACAGAAAACTGGGTAATAAGGAGCTGATGTGGCGCGTTTTGAATGGGAGAAAAACCGGATTAATTCACGGAAGCTAGAGTACACACGATCAGATACGCCCGGGAAGGAATGCTACGCCTTCTAATAGGCCTAGCGGACTGCTCCTCACGAGCTTCTGTCGGAAGTGAACTGCATGCGCGCTCCGGATCACTCCACAGGTTTTTCGGACGAACACGATCGTGCCCTTCTCTTCAAGCGCACCTAGGATTTAAATAATAAATTAAACTAAACTAATTTAAATAAATTGAAAGCTTAATCAAAAATTAAAAATAAAATAAACTAGGATTCAATTAAATTTAAATAACTAAATTAACAAAAAAAATTATTAAAAACTAAGATAAAATTTCTCAAAGACTAACATTCACACAAGTAAAGAGCATAATTGACACTATTTTCATAGAATTATCATCAGTATAACAATTTTTATAATGACATCTGATATAATGAATCTGATAATCATATAATGGAACTGACATACTCAATCTAATTTTTAAAGAATTTAAAAAGTTGATATTTAATTTAAATGACCCAAAAATTCAGCCATTTCGCTAGGAGCCTTTTATTCTTAGGAAAATATATGGATGTAGTTTGCAGAAAAAATCCCCAAAGTAGTGTCTTGGAGCATTTAAGTTCACAACTTTTAAATTTTGTCATTTAAATCCTAAATCTCTCAAAAGTGTTGTACTATTAGGCTCTATTTGGAACCTAGATTTTTAGAGAGAAAGAAAAAAAAATTACAAAGGATTTTATTTTATCTTGTTTGGATTCTAACAAAAAAGAATAGAATTTTTTTCAAGAAAAACGAAAGTTAGAATTGATGTCATTTTTTACTATATAGAATTTGAGCACATTATTTACTAAAGGGATAATATCATTTTTATACCCTGTATTTTGACACTTTGTTCAATTTATACTTTCTGTTTTGGTTATTATCAACATTGACCCTTAGATTTGAAATCTGTTACAAATTTATACCCTGACACCAATTTTGAGCAGTTAATTTACCAAGTTGCTGTTTAAAAAATTGAAAATAAATTATATAAAAACTGATCTGAGAATGAGTTTATTAAATTATCTTGATAAATTAACTGCTCAAAATTGGTGTCAGGGTATAAATTTGTAACAAATTTCAAATCTAAGAGTCAATGTTGATAATAACTAAAACAGAAGGTATAAATTGAACAAAGTGTCAAAATACAGGGTATAAAAATGATAATATCCCTTTACTAAAGCCAAAACTTTCAAAATAATGTTCTATATAGTTGTAGGAAATCTATTTTCCTCTTTATTTTTCTTTGACTTTGTCCTCATAATTTTTTTTTACTCCAAAATCCAGGTTCCAAACAGAACCTTAGTCTTTCTATTAATCTCATCCAACTCATCCATTGAAGAAGTATTTGGGTGAAAAAAATGATTTGATCATCTTCGGGGGAAAAAAAAGCCAAAAATCTCATAAACGCATATTCTTTTCTAATTTCTCGGTTATTGTAGAGAAAGTTGTGCCATTGTGGGATCGAGAGTTCGAGACTTCTGAAGAAGAAGAAAGAGGAATATAGAAGGCCTGGGAGGAGAAATATGGAAACAGTGTCGTTTGAGCAGGAGATTTGAAATCCACAGAGGATGACATAACTCTTGTGTAGTCGCCTAAGTATACATGGCCCAGCTCTTTTTCGCCTTCTTCCTTGTCTCTCTTTTTATATTTGGCTGTCTCAGTGATTGGGGTTGCATATTTATTGTATTTTTGACATTTCATATTTGTTTATTTTGGTGCATATATTATCTCAAGAATAAGTTATTCAAAATAAAATGAAAAAAAGAAAAAAGATGAGTTCATCTTTATCATAAGTGAATCATAACTAATCTTAATTGAATAAATAGTTTTCTTACTTAACCAATGTCCCTGTTATGGACTAATGGGTGCTCTGGGTTGGATAACTCATTCCAATGTCGTTTCTTATTTCTATGTATCTTTTGGGCGCAAAGTCAACCAAACTTTGATTTTAAACTTTGTTTCCCTCAAAACATTGGAACATTAGGAAGAATCTCAAGGAATAAGAAGAATCGGAAATGGCGCTAATCCTAGCGGTGTTCACTCCAAACAATTTTTCTATGAGCTTTTTCCAAAAGAGGAAATTAATTTTTTATGGTAAAATAAAAAAAATTGAAAAATCTGAAATTTTTTGAAAAATCCTGAATGTATTAGAAAAATACTACTTTTAAAAGTATTTAGAAAATTATCATTTTTTATTAGTTGGTGATATACTTGAGATAACTAGATTGGTTACCTCAAGTATAATTAAAAAATACCAATTTTGAAGAAAAAGTTGTAATTTTCTAAATATTTATTAAAAATAATTTTTTTTAAACAAACTTTTCAAGAGAGATATTTTTTTAATCAATCAGGGATTTTCCCAAAATCAACCCATTTGGGATTTTTCAATTTTTAGCACTATTGTCCTTAATTTCTGTAAGAAGCCCTTCCAAAATGATTTTTCTAAGAATATTACAATATTGTTCTAAATAGTTTTAAAAATGACATTTTTCTAGATAAACCCTATTTTTTCAAACAATTTTAAAATTCAGAATTTTTTCAATTTTTTTAATTGAAAATCTGCCATATAAAATCAAATTTCCTTATTCCATGGGTGTATTTAAATAGAAATCGTAGAATGACTTATAATTGGAATATGAGACATTTGAAGTGAAAAAAAGTAGAATAGGTTGTAATTAGGATGGGAACATTTGAATGGACTTATTCAAAAACAATGAGGTAGCACCAATATCATTTCAATAAGAAAAAAACTCATTCTAATGATTGATGCGACTGATGGATCATCTGAATAGAAAAACTGAATTATTGAAATAAAAACTCATTCCAATAGACCATGTGAATGGAAAAACTGGAATTGTTAAAATATACACTCATTCCAATATATTTTTTGAATGACGGCTCCATTTAGTTTACTCATTTGAATAGCTGTATTTAAATAGAAATTCTAGAATGAGTTATAATTAGAATGAGAGACATTTGAATGGAAAATCAGTGAAATAGATTGTAATTAGAATGGGAGCATTAGAATAGACCATTCAAAAATGCTTTCTCCCCTCCATTCTCATCTAAGACACAAAAAACCCATTTCAATAGTTAATGTGACTGATGGATCATTTGAATGGAAAAACTGGATTGTTGAAACAAACACTCATTCTAAAAGACCATTTAAATGTGAAAATTAGAGTTGTTGAAACAAATACTCATTCAAATGGGTTTTTCATTCCAATAGAATAGAATAGTTGAACCAAAGAATTTATGAACCAAACGAGACTCATTTTTAGAACCAGTTAATGGTTACAAACATTGTGACTCTCGTAATAGAACATCCTGGCCTCGTTTGGTTCACTCATTTGAATGAGTGTATTTAAAAAGAAGTCGTTAGAATGAGTTATAATTAGAATGGGGGAGATTTGAAGTAAAATAAAGTAGAATGAGTTATATTTAGAATGAGAGACGTTAGAATAGACTATTCAAAAATACCTCTTGGGCTCCATTCTCATTCCATTTCCAAGACACAAAAATTTATTCCAATCGTTGATGTGACTACTTGACCATTTTTAATGAAAAAACTTAATTGTTGAAATAAATACCCATTGTAAAAGACCATTTGAATGGAAAAACTGAAATTGTTGAAATAAATACCCGTTCTAATGTGTTTTCTATTTAAATGGAATGGATGAAACAAACGAATGCCTGTAATACTCCTGAAAAAATTCATTTTTCAAAATACTCTCGAAAATATCTTTTTAGTCTAAATTAATTACTACTATTAATGTCAGTTGTGATGTTCAAATTATGTTTGAAGAAATATTACAAATGCTTTTCATGTAGGGTCTTATGGGTTTTCTTTCAAAGAGCTGGTGAGTTTTTCTCTCTTTTTTTTCATTGTTTTTCTTGCAAATGATTCTTTAATGGAAAAATTGGATGAGATTGACAACAGTAAATGGTGTTACTCTTTTGAGAGATAGCGGATTTAATAGCCAAATTTTAAAGATTAGGACTTAACTACCAAAGATACTAAATGCTAGGAAATATATCCATACATATGAGTCATGACCAATCCCTTGCCATATTTAGTTATTTTTTCGATTATTGAGCCTTAGACAAAGATCATTACTTCTGATGATCGTGTATCTTTTTCATTTCTTTTCTTTTTGACTTGATAACTCGATCTATAACATAAATGAGGGCAACGATATTTAGGTTGATTATTGTAACTTGAAAGAGACATTTCATCCGTCCAATGCACGGCATTTCTCACACCTCTATCTACTTTATTTCTCACACCGTATCTACTTCATTTTTCGCATTACATTTCTTTTATAGCTCCGTGTTTCACATGGCATTATTCCAATAACTGAGTTCGCATCAAATCTGGATATACACATTTAATGTTATAAAAAGTTGTCCACGTTCCACATCTCCTATACTTAAAACTAGAGATTTCAAATGGATTGGGTCACTCATTTAGCACGAGGGCATAGCAAGTCACTTTGGAGTTTGGACCGTGCATGCCAAGTACGATACGAGTTATTGAACTGTGCCGGGCTCTAGTTTTTAAGTACTATAGGCTGACACGGTACGACACGACCTTAAGTACGTGCATGACACAAGCACGACACGGCACAAAAAGTACGAAAAGCACGACTCTGAATATTTTTAAAAAAATATTCATTTTTTACTTTGTTATATTATTTTTATCTATAAATTTTGTATATTTTTTAGTTTTTCTTATTAATAAACTCACTTTTCTTATTCTTTCTTTTAGAAACAATTTTGTATTAATAATTTTTAATTGAATATCTTTTAAACAATTATGTGTACATTACATATTTCTGTCATTATTTTAAATCAAAAAATAATTGTTTTTTAAAATTAAATATATTTAAAAATTTATAAAATATTGAGTGTCACAATAATTTAATGGGTCGACCGAAGTTAGGCAAAAAATATACTAGTATGTTGGGCTCATTTTGTTCGACACAATAAAGGCCAAACACAAACACGAGCACAACACAAGCACGATATGATATGCGCCCGTGTTTGTGAGTCCTGCCGATCCTAGAGTTTTAAAACTTGGGTCAGCACAAGTACGGTACGATGTCTTGTTGAGCCGTGCCAAGCATGACATAAAGCATGAAGGACCTACCTTTCACGAGTCGTACCGGCACGGTATGACCTATTTAACATCTCTACTTAAAGCTATCTCTTAGCTCAATATTAGAGGTAAAGTGTAGTTACTAACTAGACTAAATATTTGACCACATCTTTTTGTATATTGTAGTTACAAACTAGACTAAATGTTCTTAAGGAGATAAGCTTCCCACTTTGGCAAATTGATTAGTATACATATTATGATCACCATTTCGCGTGTAATGATCATGTTGGACTTTGGGTTCATGATCCGACCCAAATAAGGTACCCACATAGTCACGCCTAAACATTCTTATTGAAAAGTATCATCAAAAAAATCTTATTAAAACCTATTAGGAGCAAACTCGATTGGGATAAAAAAAAAATTCTAACAAAGAAACAGGATAAATTGATTTACAAAACCATGACCCAAAAAACTTAAAAAAAAAAAAACAACCTTATCTAAATCTAAAGAAAGAAAGACCAGAAAAGTTTTCACCCAAATAAAATAATAAAAAAGGCTAAAAAAAAATTCGGTGTGGAATTCCGCCAAGAGAAATTCGGAAGAGATGAACCCTATGAAGCAAGTTTCTCCGCAATTTGATTGCCTTCTTTATAATAAGTGATCCTATGGTTCATGGAATAGCGAAGATAATAATTATAAAGTAAATTAGTGTTTCTAAACTTTAAAGAAACACAAGGATTCTTATTGACTATGTTGGAATATTCCTATTACAGTCACCCATAATGGGAACGCAACCTAGACATTTAGGCAATAATGGGTTTGTTCGGAATAAATCTAAAAGGGAAAATATCTACACATAATGAGAATATTATGTATTAATTATTATTAGTCAAAAGGATATGGATGAAATGTGAACGCGCTTTTGAATTGCGCATTTACTGAGAAATCCTTAATTATCTTTGTTAAGGAAATATCCTTCCTTAGAAAAGTATGTGAAAAATAATCCTTCATAATGGATAATGTTTGAGGTACCAACTTTTGTACCAAAATTTTAATACCAATACATGTGACATGTGATTTGTCACTACTCAATTGGTGATAATATTTAATCTATTTGTAACAAGTTCTAACACACCAATTAGATGGTGACAACTTACATGCGACATGTGTTATTATAAAAAATTTGATATAAAACTTAGGATGTGTAGTGTTATCCCCTCCATAATAGTCTCTTTCAACGTCATTCTCTCTATCTAGTTTTCCATAATAGAGGCTTTTGCACTATGGAACATATGTGGCTGTTCCAGTTTCTATTGTGTAATAACCATACCATTGTGAGTATGGAAGGAGACGATTAATCCGAAGTACCGTGAGACCTTCCATAGCAAATCTTGAATTGGTGCTTGTTCGTGGATCCGATCTATCACTACCATCATAAACTTCTACACGCAATATTAATATGATTTTTCTATCATTGGTATCAGAGCCACTATTGGTGGTCTTTGTTCTTCATTGAAAAAGGCAAAAGAGAGCGACTATATATAGTCTAAACCAATCGAATTATACCTTTATTTTGCCATGTTAATTGTTTATATGGTTGTGCATATCATCTAGACCTAATTTTTTTAATATGTGATAGTTTTTTTTTTTTGTATTATTGGTATGCCATTAAAATTTCATGATCATTTGATTTACGTTTGAAAGCTATAATGAGTTAAAATTATATCTTCCGAACATTTGACTACAAATCTTATCATATGGCAGCTTAATTTTGTATAATTTTTGTGGAATTAAATGTCTTTCCAACCCTATATTATATGTCGTTTTTAGAATTCTATTCACTAGAATATTGCATTTTGAAATTTATGATATTTTTGTAAATAATTTCTAAGTTTAGCAACCTATTTTTTAAACCACACTATCATCGGGGGAATAGTATGTCTCACTCGCTGAATGAATGATGGAGTTGAAAGCCTATAGGCATACTATCTGAACGAGAGTGATAAGATGAGTCCCTTAAAAGCCGTGACGAGATCTCGGAGATCACCGTGGGCCTATGGCCGAGCTAGGTTCCCCTTTTAAATTTTCAGGCCGGGGCAACTTGGCCCGGCCCGTCCTTCTCCCCAAGCCCGTTTTTGAGCAAGCTGGCCATGGTTAGCCTGACCAGCCCATTTTGCCGCCTCTATACGTGTTAAATAAAATTGTTGTCAAAATTAATATCTATCAATTTTATTTTCAAAAAGCCTTCATTATCCCACATAAATGGGTATACCATACATATCAAATATTTCAATATGTCTTAATTTTCTTTCAAAAATAAGTTTTAATTTTAATTATCTTTATTTTCTTTCAAAAATAAGTTTTAATTTTAATTATCTTTATTTTCTTTCAAAAATCTCGCCAACCTTCTTTTTTCCCAAAAACATAATAACGATAACGTTGCAAAATTTCTTTTATTTCATTTAATAAGGAAAATTAAATTTTAACTATTTTCTCTAAAAATTAAACATAAATTAACAATAAGAACCTACAGTTTCTTCTCAAATTCAGTCACACTAAAACAATCCTATCCTAATCTCTCTAAAAGTTCAATGAAAAAGTGTGAAAGCAAGAATTTTCAATTTATTCTTCGTTATTCTAGGTTATATTGTTCTTATTTAGTTATTTTCTTCCATGTTTCGAAATTTACCTTATATATATATTTACATTTTCGTTCACCCAATTCATATGATTGAATTCTTGTTTTTTTAGGGGTTTTTGTTTTATTTGGTTCAATTTTCAATAATAAAAATGTTCAATAAAAAATCTAAATCCGGGTTTGAGAAATTTAGGAAAAAAATGAATGATAAATAAGCTAATTTAATCTCAAAAAGAAGCTCTTGGACAATAGTATGCTATTTTGGTTCTATCAATGGATCTGTTGATTTTAAAAATCAGGTTGTACAGTGTATGCGATTTCAAAAACAATGATTGCAATGTATGAAAAATTGTGAAGATTCCTCAAGATCAAATATTGCCTTTATATGAGAGTTAAGTCGAGCAAGAGTGGGCAAACGGGAGAGGACGGAAAAAGAACTGGCAATGGACATGAACAACGAGGGTGAAGATATACAAACAGTCCAAGGAGCGGGGAGACAACTGGGTAGTGGGCTAAGCATAGAAGAGAAGACTACGAAGGCACCAAGGAACTTCTTGGGCCAAATGATTTTTTTGTGACTATTTTTCAAAATGATTTTTTAATGATTATTAAAAAAATTTCAATTGTGGTCATAATTTTTATTGTTTAATGCAATAAAAGTTACGACAACTATAGTCAAAGGTTTTATAATAGTTTTAAAAATGTCGTTTTAAATAGAATAAATTAGTTGTACATTACTTTTTTCCTCATTAATTAAATATACTACCATATCACTTTTTTAAAATAAATTATTGACGAATTCTTGACGATTTTTATGGATTCTTGAACGATTCTTGATATCAGCAGCCATCTTGACAGATTCTTGATGAATTTTTGATGGATTCTTAACGATTTTTGATAGATTCTTGATGGATTCTTAATATCGGCAACGATCTTGACCGGTTCTTGATGACTTATTAACGGATTCTTGATGATCTTAATAGATTCTTGACAGATTCTTGACATCAGTGGTGATTTTGACGGATTCTTGGTGGATTCTTGACGCATTTTTGATGAATTTTTGACTAATTCCTTCTCAAAAGTAATAGAATTAAATGGTAGTGGCAAATTTAATTAAACATTTAGAAAAAAAAATAATAATTGCCTACTTAACCTTTTTAAGTATATAAATCTATAGAATTAATAGAAATATGGATTGGCACAAGGAAGTGGGCGTTCCTCTACCTATCTTGCTTCAGCTGCTTTCATTTTTTTTTATTCAATTTGTTTTCTTTGCAAACTTCGGCCTCTCAATAGGAAAATTGCAGAAGAAGACAAGTTTGTCTCCTATATGACTTTCACATCCCATTGGGTTGGTTGGTCCAAGTCCAAGGTTATTGGGCTTCCTTTTTTAGTTCTTTCCAATAACGTAATATTGTTTTGTGTTATCTGCTATAAGAATATAATTAAATTAAATTTCACATCTCAGTTTTTTTTTTCCTCTTTTTTTAAGGTTTTTGTTCATAACTACTTGTAAATTATCTCAAATAACTTACTAAATTACAGGTCATTTAACATCAATTTTGATGTAAAATCTTTGTTTGCCTTGTCTTATTCATTAAAATATCACTAAAAATAATAGAAGTAAGTTTCATATGATACTATATCACCCTAAGGACTTTCTCCTTATATGTCCTAGTGAGGAGACAAAAAATTTAGCTTATATTATGAAATGAAATAAATATTAACACTGCATAATTTTGTATTTTAAAAAATTAAAATCTCTAAAATTTTGTTATATTTTATACTACCTATCAAATTAATTAATTTTCTTAATATTATTTTTACTTTTATTAAAGAACGGGTGTACTTAAAGTCTTGAACTAGAATATCTATAGTAATATATATAAAGGGGAATAATATACGTTTGCGTGCCTTATTGCCTTATTCCAGCTGCTTTAGTATGTTATTATTTTTTCTATTTCGTTAACTATATTATTTCCTTTTCTTGGCCTTTAGCTTGATCTGATGTGAGTCTACTGATATTTAATAATATATCTCTTGGCCTGAGTTCTTCTATGGTGCGACAGTGATCATGGAAAAACTAATGAATAATGAATTCTTTTGTTTTTATTTGAATGGAACAGTGGTTTAACACTTTCTGGCCAAGCCCAAACAGTAGGCCACTTCATATTATTTTCATTTTACATGCAATGTTATTTTGATGTTCCTGTGCTTTTTTTTTTTTTTTTTTGTTCTTTATATATATATACTAGTATTAATAGTACGTGCCTAAGCCACGTACTTGTAGGTGAATTTTTATTATAATTTTGATTAACATTTTGAAAAAAAAAAAGTTAAAATTCTTAATAGAGAAACATAATGGTATTAAGTAAATAAATATCAGCATTAGTACACTTTTTGGGCTAGACCCATAAAAGTCCAAAAATATTCATATTGTACTAAGCTATAGGTTTTGGGCTAAGACCCATAAAAGCCCAAAAATATTCGTATGATTTTTGCCGTGCACCATGACCAAAGACTATTTAATTGCAAATTGATACAAAATTGAGATAAGCAGCTGGAATTTTGCTAAGCAGCTGGAATTTTGCACGTTTTCCTAGGCACATACGTTTTTCTATAATTGTAATAGATATATATATATTTAAATACTATAATATCCTTATTTTTTTACTCACAATTTCCTACTTTTATTAATATAAATACTAGAATATTTTTTGTAAATAATAATGTAAGTTTATTAACGAGTACGCGCCTTAGAACTAGTATATATATATTGATCTATGCTTAACCAGTTTATAAACTTATGTTATTATTTTAAAAAAATATATTTTAGTATTTTTAGTTAATAAATATAGAAAATTGTGAGTAAAACAATATGATGATATTATAGTATTTGCATATATATATATATAAAGAAGGGGGAAAAAAAAACAAGCGAACATGTAAAATGAAAATAATATATATAAACAATATTGAAAAGAAAAACAAATTAGAGGAAAAAACAACGAATAAGGTAAAAATTAAAAGAAAGGATATAGATAACAAAAAATAAGAGAGTAATTAATCAACTCTCTGTTTCTTTATGCCTATGAGAAGCAGCCTACTGTTTGGGCAGGTTGGCCCAAAAATGTTAAACTATTGTTCCCTTCATATAAAAACAAAAGAATTCAATAGTCTTTCCATGATCACTGCACACCATAGAAGAACTCAGGCCACGAGGTATAGAGACGCAACTTTGGGCTGCGGCCCATGGGCCAGTCCAGGCCCGTCATACTATAGTGTCAGGACGGGCCGGCTCATCCTGATACTGTAGATAGGTTGGCCTAGTTTGTCTATTATATGTGGACTGAACTGAGTCATGACATTGTGGCCCGCGAGTCAGCCCTACCCACTAAAATTCATAGGATGGCTGGGCCTGAACCAGGAAGGACTAGCCCGTGATGGACCAACATATAAAGTAACTCATTGGATGGGATGAGCCGTCTTTTTTCTTCAGTGTACAGGTCCAGCCCACCTCGGCCCTCGAAAAATGAGTTGGACCGGCTCAGCCTATTTTAAGCAGGCTCAGCCTGCGGCCCGTGATGGGTTTGCCTAAAATGGGTCGGGCCAGGTGGCCTATTGTTGCATCTCTAGGTATATTAAACATCAAAGGACTCAAAGAAGGAAATAATATTATAATTAACGAAATAGATAAATGAATCAGCTGCAATATGGCATGCTGTGCTATTCCCTTTCTATATATCTCTAGTATATTATAGAAGAAAGAATGAGTCTTGGGATGATAGTTTCTGTAGTTCCACTTGCTTGCCCGCTTGCTTTTTTGTTTTGCTTTTTTTGTTTTTTTTTTTTTTTTTGTTTGGGATTGGAATTCAGATTTAGTCTTAGTGGGCTAGCCCATATGTTATCAATAATCTGGTCTGTTTCTCATTGATTTATTTTTTATTGAAGAAATTTGATTTTTTATGATAATTTTTCAAAAAAATTGAAAAATCCTAGAATTTAAAATTGTTTTGAAAAATCCTGGATTTAATTATAAAAATATCACTTTTAAAAATATTTAGAAAAATATCACTTTTTATTAATTGATGAGATACTTAAGGTAGCTAGTCGAGTTACCCGAGGTAACTTGAACAGTTACTTCAAGTAACTGAATTAGTTACTCTAAATAACCTAACTGGTTACCTCGAGTACCATTGAAAAATACCAATTTTGAAAAAAATGGTATTTTTCTAAATATTTTTTAAAAGTGTTATTTTTCTAATAATACTTTTAAAAAGTGATATTTTTCTAAATCAAACCGGGATTTTTTAAAAAAATCAGTCCATCCGGGATTTTTCAAAATTTTGTACTTTGGACCTGGATTTTTTTAATAAGCCCTTTTTTATTTTTAAAATTTGTATTGTGGTGCCCATGTATAGAAACATGCAGTTGGAGTTCCACAGGCTTGCTTAATTGCTTTTTTTATTATTTTGTTTTTATTGTTTGTTTTTTGAAATGCAAAATATCTTGCTGTATCATTTTACGGTGCTTTTTAACTTTTCTGGTGTCCAACCTATTAAGAATTAATGAACGATAATCGACAAAGAAATGAAAAATAAGAACACACAGATGTAAATGAAAAATCCTGATCGGGAAAAACCACTGGCAGAGGAGGAAATTTCACTATGTCGAAAATAGGGTACAGAAGGTAGAGTTTTACACGGCCAAACTAAAATATATAGAATCCCCAAAACTCTAGAATACATATGTGTACGGACAATAATTGTAGAGGAAACTACATCGGATGCCCGTTTTTTACATCCCGTGTAAGTATATGCCTCTTTTTAAAAGTTTTAACATTTTTGCCCCTTTTTAAATTATTTATTTTTGTATTCCAGTTTTGTCCTTCCCGTTATTTCACTTCCCCTCTCTTCCTTCCCAAACTCCTCTTCTCTCTCTCTTTCATCTATATCACTATTTTGGCCGGCGATTGGATGGCCGGAACTGTGTTGCTGCCGATGAAGCGCATCCTTCCCGTGCAAAATCATCAAGGATCACTTTTGGCTCGACAAGGAGCTATGGATTAAGCTTGAATCGTTCGATATGGGTTGGGTAATTTGGGATTTTGACTCAAACTCAAAGGAGAATTTGGACCTTTGATTTGAAATNCTCAAATTTTGGGTTTCACTTCAAATCTGAAGAAATTGATCGTGGAGCAATTTAGGTTATGGCGATCTTAAAGGCAGTATTGAAAGCATCGGCATTGGCTTCGGAAATAGGGGTTTATGGGTTTGCTATGAAGTTTGGATTGTGTATAAACCTTTTCTGTGGAGACAAGGTTGGTTCAAATGTTTGCAACTTATGTGAGGATTGGAGGCACGAGAAGGCTACCAGGTTATGCATTTATTGAATTCGATGATGGCAGGATGCTCTAGATGCGATTCAAGCTTTGGAGATGGTCGGTATCTTGTGTACTATATTTTTCACTTGAATATAGTACATCATTAGAAGCTATAGTTGTGTTTCTGATATGTTCATAGCCACAATGCGAAACATATATGGGAACTGTTTTCATTTCACTTTATTAATGCGCTTGCTTACACAACTAGGGATCAGTTTTTATTAGACTCATACAATTGGCCATTGGCTAAATTGGAAAAGAAATTCATTCTCTCATTATTAGTTAATTTTTTCATTATTTTCAAAACCTTCAAATAAATCATATGCCACCTCTTAATAGTCGTAAATGAGTAATTTACCAAGGATAAAATGGTAAATATACTACCGTATACAAGCGATAAAATTTTTTAAGTCATAGTAAATAAATCATATACCACCTCTTAATAGTGGTAAATGAGTAATTTACCAGGAGTATAATGGTAAATATGCTACCGTCTACAAGCGATTAATTTTTTTAAGTCATAGTAAATAAATCATATACCACCTCTTAATAGTGGTAAATAAGTAATTTACTAGGGATATAATGGTAAATATGCTATTAAGTTATGGTAAATAAATTATATACCACATCTTAATAGTGGTAAATGAGTAATTTACCAGGGATATAATGGTAAATATGCTATTAAGTTATGGTAAATAAATCATATACCACTTTTTAATAATGGTAAATGAGTAATTTATCAGGAGTATAAGCTGTCGTCTACAGGCGATAGAATTTTTTAAGTCATAGTAAATAAATTATATACCACCTTTTAATAGTAGTAAATGAGTAATTTACTAGGGGTATAATAGTAAATATGTTGCCGTCTACAAGTGATAAAATTTTTTAAGGTATAATAGTAAATATGTTGATGTCTACAAGCGATAAAATTTTTTAAGTCATAGTAAATAAAGCATATACCACCTCTTAGTAGTGGTAAATAAGTAATTTACTAGGGGTATAATGGTAAATATGTTGCCGTCTACAAACGATAAAATTTTTTAAGTCATGGTAAATAAATCATATAACACCTCTTAATAGTAGTAAATGAGTAATTTACTATGAGTATAATGGTAAATATGCTACTGTCTACAAGCGATAAAATTTTTTAACTTATAGTAAATAAATCATATACCACCTCTTAATAGTGGTAAATGAGTAATTTACCAGGGGTAGAAAGGTAAATATGCTACCGTCTACAAGTGACAAAATTTTTTAAGTCATAGTAAATAAATAATATACCACCTCTTAATAGTGGTAAATGAGTAATTTACCAGGAGTATAATAGTAAATACGCTATCGTCTACAAGCGATAAAAAATTTTAAGTTATGGTAAATAAATCATATACCACCTCTTAATAGTGGTAAATGAATAATTTACCAGGAGTATTATGGTAAGTACAAATCACTAATATTAAAAAAGGGATATATTTGTTAATAAAATCGAAAAGGGATATCCACTTAACCATACCTCGAAAAGGCTGGTATTCCTGTACATAACCCATAATTGTACGGAAAAAACAAAACGGCCCAATAAAACAGGTCCATTCAGCCTGAGCCCTCCGCTTCTACTGCAAATATCAAAATTTCTCTCAATTACAAAAATGTCACATATATCGCACTGCGAAAATTTCAGACTACAGCAAGTAGAATTCGGATCACGAACTCTAACACAAGCAATTGATTTGCTGGCCTGGCTCCCAGAGCCATTATATAAATGATAAGTAATATAAGGTCGGTACGTAACGGCAGGTGTGGTGTGGATGACTGTATATGTAGTTTTTCTTTTTTAGATAAACTTTTGGAACTTTTAAAAGAAAGAGACTGAAAAATATCATTTTTTTTTTTTCTCTATGTATGAAAAAAACAAAAGAAAAAAATATATATACAAAAAAATATCGGGTAACTTATATATATATAAAGGGAGATATCTGGAACGGCTTTCTGGAGTCTCCTCGTGTGTACCTGGTCTTCCTCGATTTGAGGAACAGGAACACTGTTATCGGACTTCAACACATCAGCAGTTTTTCCGTAGTTTGAGTAAAGCGAAGCCGTATTATTTACAGAGGGGATTGATTCAGCGGCCAAAATTTTACCAGAGAATAACTAAAAAAAAATGTGTCTTATTAATTTGGTAACAGATGAGTTTTAGTAGTCACTCTAGGATAGTTCTATTTACATATTTATGTGTGGTAGCTTGGGAAACAAACAGGACACGTCGGACGTTTGGACACAGTGAAGTAGATAGAGGAAAGCAAAAGGCCATAACAGACAAATTTTCTGAATTGTATATAGACAATTTTTCTTCCCAGGTTCATAACATAATCCACATAAAATCTGTACCCAAAAATTAATTTAGTGGAGGTTGTTCGGTCCCAAATGCCTATATAAAGGCGCGATGAGGTTTGCAAGAAGAAGTGTAAATTTATAAATAGAATCTGTAAGTTGGTAATTTTAGATTTAGAAAGATAATATTTTCCTAAATATTTCAGAAACACCGGTATTTTATAAGCTAAATTTGGAAAAAAGAGATATTTATAATTATTTTTATGAAATAGTTAGTACGGGTCTGAAAGTTATATGAAGAGATAGAGCTTATTGAGTCATAAAACTAAGGGTTTGGTTTGTTTGGAATTGAAATCTAGCTTGGGAGAATTTTTAATTGAAAAAGTTAGTATTTTTCTAAATCTAGCCAAAAAGTACTATTCTTGTAATCTGAGAAGTATTGGGCTGAATGTTTATTGATAACTGAAAATGGGCCACGAGCTGTGAAAGTTTTTCGGAAAGGTTGGTATTTCTAAAATCTGATTATAAAAGAAGGTAAATTTGTAAACAGACCCTAGGATTCGGGCTATTTTACTAGGATAATGTGAATTTCTGAAAAATGAGCCTTTTTCTAAGTTTTTTAATATAAAATGAGTGACAGTTATGAAAGTAGAATTAATCTTGGAAAGCTTAAAGTATGAATGTTATGGATTTTCAAGTATAGGTACCACAAGCACTTAGTAGCTAGGTTTAGCTATCCCGGTTGGGTAGGGGATCGATCACCAGCTTTTTATTTAAAATTAGATATTTTCGGATTATTTTACCTATTACCAAAATTTCTTGAATTAAATATAAATTATTTAGTTTTGGTAATTATTTTGAATAAGTGTTATGTTTCGGGATAAAAATAACTACATGTGATTTTTAGACTAGTATGTGCTGCATGTATCATAGGAACACACTTGAGCACTAGCTTAGTATCACGAACGAGTACAGGTGGCTATGACTCTACTATCGGTGCAAGTCCGTAAACCTACGAGGAGACCCTATTAGATGGCTACAACCCTACCTTCGGTGAAAATCGTAAACCTTCGCAGGGAATTTCCTAGGACACATGATTATGTAGTTCAGGTTAGAGTATCATTTCACACTGTGTGAAAGTTACTATGTTTCGTATTAGGGGATGAGAGCTCGTGAGTTTGAGTGATTTATGTCATGTGCTGTATAGTTTTCGATATATGATTTTTATTACATATCTATATATATGATTATATTATCAAGTTTTGGAAGTTATATATAGATATGGTTTATAAACGTGTTTATAAACAACTAACCATGCAGGATTTTCAAAAACAAAATTTGTTTACAAAAAATGTTATTGATTTCCTACTGAGCATGCGAATACTCACCCCACTCTTTTTCCCCTTTTTAGGTTTAGTTGCTGTGATAGAATTTTGGTGGACGGATGGAGTTACTGGTGTGATACCTCCATAGTTCTAGCATCTCTTTTCATCTTGAGTATTGGTATCTTTGTTCTTTTCTTTCAGTTTATTTAGCCATGATTATTAATATATACAAGTGGATATATGAGAGAATTTTAAAATAATGAATAGCTTTATTAAAAAAAGAGGACATTTTGAAAATTATAAATGGACTATTAAATATTTTTGAGCACTTGACCTTTATTTTTTACACTCAACGAATATTTTCTAATAGTGAAAATAAAATTATGGGTAACTTATGAATTTTCCAAAATACATCGTTTTTACTACAAGTTGATGTTTTTCAAAGAATTAAAAATACTGAAACTTTTTCTTATTTTGTAAAGGGATAACTGCAAAAAAATACCATGAAGTTTGAGTATTTTGTAATTTAAACCCTGAAGTTTGGACTCTGCAAAATAATACCCTGAGATTAATAATTTCTGAAAATTAATACCCTGGACAGATTTTTTGACGAATTTTAGGAACGAAAAAACAATAATATCCTCCATTAAAACTAGATTAATCCATATTATTCATCTTAATTTTGAGAATATTATTGTATTTTATCAGTTTAAAATCAACACAGGGTATTAATTTTCAGAAATTCGTAATCTCAGGGTATTATTTTGCGGAATTCAAACTTCAGGGTTTAAATTGCAGAACATCCAAACATGAGAGTATTTTTTTGTAATTATCCCTTTTGTAAAACTAAAATTCTCAAAATATTTAATATTTAAATTTCTCATTCTGCCATGCCACTGGCCCAAAATTTTGGATCGTGACATATATAATATAAAGGGAGATATCTAGAACGGCCTTCTGGAGCCTCCTGCCATGTACCTTGTTCTTTGATTTGAGGAACATGAACACTGTTATCAGATTTCAACACATCAGCAGTTTTTCCGTACTTTGAGTAAATCCATGCAAAGCCTTATTATTTACAGAGGGGATTGATTCAGCGGCCATAATTTTGCCAGAGAATAACTAAGAAAAAATGTGTCTTATTAATTTGGTAACAGATGAGTTTTAGTAGTCACTCTAGGATAGTTCTATTTACACATTTATGTGTGGTAGCTTGGGAAACAAACAGGACACGTCGGACGTATGGACACAGTGAAGTAGATGGAGGAAAGCAAAAGGCCACAACAGACAAATTTTCTGAATTGTATATAGACAATTTTTCTACCCAGGTTCATAACATAATCCATAGCGTTGATTTGGCAGTAAATAAACGTGTCAATTCCACACGAGATATTTCCACTTCTTTTTTTAAGAGTCCATATGGAAATTAATTTTTGTGATTAATTTTAAGCCATGTTATACCCGTCGTTTTCACGTCATAAGTTGGAAAAATCTGCACCCAAAAATTAATTTAGTGGAGGTTGTTCGGTCCCAAATGCGTATATATAAAGGCGCGATGGAGTTTGCAAGAAATGTACTGCATCCATCAATCAGTAGCATATGTTGCATTAACATTTGGTCCAAGTAAATTCAAAATGTCGACTTCCGGCACCCCAGTTGTAACTTCGCCAACATGGGAAGAGCTTCTGGGAAGTAAGAACTGGGACGGCCTTCTGGAGCCTCCTCCCATGAACCTGGAGCTCCGCAAGTTCATTCTTAGGTGCGGCAACTTCGCCGAAGCCACCTATGACGCTTTCGACAACGATCCGAACGTCTATCCCAACGCCAACAGCCTCAACGAGGTGCAATACAGCTCCCTCTTGACCCAAGGCGTGTGCCTCGAGAACGGCAGAGACTACCAAGTCGTATCCTTCCTCTACGCCGTCTCCGGTCTTGAATCCTTACTACCAAATTACAAGGGCGACCGTATCTCCAACTGGATGGGCTTCGTGGCCGTTACCAATGACCAGGTCAGCACCAACAACGGTCGTCGTGAAATCTACGTCGCGTGGCGTGGAACCTCAAAAATTACCGAATGGGAGACTAACGCTGACGCAATTCGGTTGGTGTCCATTGACCCTCTGCTAACTCCCCAAACCGATCGTTCTTTGTGGAGGCCTAGCGAAGACGGGGAGCCCAAAGTCCATAGCGGCTTTCTCAAAGCTTATACTACCGTAAACGGTGGCTCCAGCAATGCGAGGCCCAGCGCCAAAGACCAACTCGGGGCCGTGATCCAAAATCTGATCAAAACCAAATACCCAAACGAGAAGCTCAGCATAGTAGTGACAGGGCATAGCCTAGGCGGGTCTTTGGCGACTCTTAGCGCTTTCGATCTGGTGGCAAACGGCATTAGGGATATCCCAGTGACCGTCGTCGCTTTCAACTGCCCGCAAGTGGGAAACGAGGCCTTCAATAAGACGGTTAAGAGACACCCCAACCTTAAAATTTTGCACGTGTTGGCCAGTGAAGATACGGTGCCAACCCTACCGGGCAGTGCTCTTTCGTACGTTCCTATACGGACGACCAAGCTAGAGGTTCAAATAAACAAGTCCCCAAAACTGAAAAAGAAACTCATACCCAATCCCGTGGATATGCACAACTTGGAGGTGTTGTTGCATGTGGTGGCCGGGTGGAATGGGCGGAACGGCGAATTTTATCGCCAGGTGAAGAGGGGATTAGTGTTGGTCAACAAGTGGGGAGGGCTGCTCCTCGATATATACGGTTACCCAGAGTCGTGGTGGGTGAAGAGGAAGAGTCTGAGGATGGAATACGTGGAGAGTACTGGAGAGTGGAGGCAGGTCAGCCCAGAATGAAACCCCCTGTCCCAAATTCTGTCCCATTCATAATAAATGGCCACGTGTCCCTCAACTAAAAATCTCACTATGCCTTTTTTTTTTTTTTTAGATTGAAAAAACCTTTCACCACTTTCGTTGGCTATAAATTAATTAATAGTCTCCGTCTTCAGCCATGTATTACGCCATTACCATATCTTCACCCTCTTGGCCACCAACTATCACATCTTGAATCGTATTGTTCTCACTATTACCCCTACTAGTTGGATTTCAAGAGCCCAAGATGCTCCACCCGATAAATAATGCCACACTAGGATCATAAATGGCACTGCCGGGTGCTATGTTCCGGTCATCGGTTTTGTCCCCACAAAAATGAATCTTTTGATTTCACTAAATTTTTTTATTTATCTTCTAGAGTATAAAACCTTCATCGCCCATTTCTTGAAATCATATGAGGAGGGAGCTTTTTGCATATCTCAGCAAGCCAAATAAGCCGACTCGTAGAACAACCAAGATCAAAATCACTACCATCTGCCATGTCAATCCACGACTGAACCTCATCGGAGGATTAGAATACTATACCCTGTTCAACTTACGGTCATTAAAGTATCATCCTTTTTTGTTTTTTGTTTTTTTTTTTTTTCTTTTGCCCCTTTCTCCGAAAGTTAGCCATCCTAGACTTTGGCTTATAGGACACGTGTTTACTTATTAACAATGGGACAGGATTTCGGACAACAAGGAAGGGTGATCTCAATCCGCTTACTGCATAATGTCTCCTAGACTCCTACCCTTTGGGACATGCTGGTTTTGGGGACTTGCCTAAGCCACGTCCCTCACTTCTGTGTCTGTACTTATACGATTTAACTAAAATAGATGAAATACATTATATTGGGATGTGTAATATTGATGTTCTAAAATATATAAATTGATGCTGTAACTGCATCATACATAAATGTAATATGAGGAGCAATTTATCTATACCATACATAATGTATTGTGATAAATATAGACATGGACACATCTAAAACAAAAGCAAGACAATTTTTTTACAAGCAAGCATAAAGAAAGAATAAGAGCACCTAAAAGGTTTTGTTAAAAAGAAAGGAGAAAAAAGTAAAAACAACCACTGTGTCTGGTAAGACAGAAAAGGAAGGGGAAATAACAGGTACAAAAGAAAAGGGAAAAAATGGTAAGAGAGAACAGATAAGACCAAAGAAATTGGGTGACGCCAATCTAATAATTTTCTCCATGTCAGTGAGATCGTAAATGGAAGGAAAAAGCTGTAAGCTTTCTAATTTATTGAATTAGTAGTCTTATAATATTTCAATAATTTATCCATTTAAAAAAATATATATAGAAGGCTAAAATAATAATTTTGAAATAGAGTACCCTCTATCCTTTCACCTTTTCCTCAAATACCCAACAAATGAAGGTAAAACGAAGAGATTACTTCACTAAAACGAAGGATCATATATACAAAAAGATCAAATGCCAGCTGAAATTAGGATCTGGCATTGAGGAGGAAGCTACATTGGAATAATCTATGCAGCTAGAAATTTCCAAACCCCAAAGAAACACATGGTGAGCAACTCTGTTAAAGCTCCTAGGGACCCAAACAAATGAAGCAGAATGAAACTTGGGCAACAATAAGCCAGCGACATCAATGTACACTTGTGCATCCCAGGATAAATTATCAGTCTGACCTTTGAAAGCTTTGATGAAGTTTTGACAGTCAACCTCAAATACTACCCGTGGCCTGGCCACCTTCTATACACACCAAGTTCCGCACCTTTAAGCACGGCATTGGTTTCATCACTTTCCACTGAGGTTGATGGACCCCTGAACACCCGGATAGACAAAATTTCTCCTTTGTAATTTTTAGCCACAACACCCACAGTTGATATGGAATTTAGCACAGATGCATCTACATTGATTTTAATACCCCTATATCAGGAGATTGTCAATTAACAACGGAAGTATTCCCATCTCTATAACAGTCTGGCTGGCTAATCCTCTGGAGACATAAAATTCCTCAACTTTTTTATAGCAACTTTATAAAGCAGAGGAAGAATCGGGTTTATTATTTGGGATAATAACATTAAAATACCCTGAATTTTAGCTTTTTTGCAAAAAAGGTCTAGCTTTTGAATATCTGCAGAATAATACCCTTATTTTTAAATTCCCGCAAAATAGTAGCCTTACTTTTAAATTTCCGCAAA
The DNA here is from genome assembly GCA_002914845.1 of Trema orientale. Classification (NCBI taxonomy): domain Eukaryota; kingdom Viridiplantae; phylum Streptophyta; class Magnoliopsida; order Rosales; family Cannabaceae; genus Trema; species Trema orientale. Next base: position 659,064 of record JXTC01000038.1, on the reverse strand, counting down.
ATAATATCCTAATTTTTGAATTTCTGCAAAATAATACCTTCACTTTTGAATTCTGTAAATTAATACCCTAACAATTAAAATTCTTACAAATTAGTAGCCTAACATTTGAAATTCCTATAAATTTATAACCTTAATGCCTAATTAGTTGATTTTAATAATAAAAAGATGGTAGTAGCCATCATTAACTTAGTTAAAACTTATTAAACAATAATAAAATTTCTGAAAAAAATATTTGTAGTTAGCTTATTTCACTTTTCATTAAAAAAAAAATAAAAAATTAGAACGAGAGGTAAAAGTAGTAAACTGTAAAAAAAAAAAAAAAACAATAGGAGAGGTAAAAAAAATTTTTTTTCAGCAATTAACCAAAAAAAGTAGTTATAAAATAATTTCTGATAATATACTAATACTTAAATATTTTTAATAAATTAATGAGAGATGTTTGCGTCTTTTAATTTGCTCATAGTATAAATATACAAAGAAAACAAAAGCTGAGAGTATTAATATACAAAAATCGTAAATGTGAGGGTATTAATTTATAGAATTCTAAATGTGAGGTTATTAATTTGTAAAAGTTCAAAAGATAGGGCATTTTTTGAAAAAAAGTTAAAAATAAAAGTATTTTTACGTGATTAACTCAATATTGTGAATGACTTCATTTCGAGCTCTCTAAACTGTATCCAAGATGATGGCACCCCACTGAGTGAACATATAAGGATCTTCTGACCAGCAAATCAAATGACTAGGAGGTTTAACAATTAGATTAATGACTTCTGTGATATCCACGCCTCTCCAACAATTAGACCCGATAGAAAAATGGACTTCCAAACCACAATGAAGAAGCAAATTGACAATTCAAAACAAGCTGACATGCATCTTCAATTGCAATATTGCATACAGGACAATAAGGATCAATATGCGTCATAAACTTTCTCATCTTATCCCGCAAAGGAAGGGCATCTGCAGGCTGCAGCTATTTTCCATAAAAACACTTTAAGTCTTTGATACAATCTAAAATTCCACAAATTCTTCCACCAATTGGAAGTTATCTCACCAAATCTATCACACTGATCTAATAAATAAGTTGTTTTGACACTAAACTTCCCATTACGTGCCCCTATCCATATTATTTCATGACTCCGCTCCAATGAATTTTCTTAACTTGTTCCACAGTGAAGTCATCAAAAAGATTTCTCAGTAATGCCATATCCCAGGTACCACCATGGATTCCATAGATCAGCCACACGTAATATATAAGTACACTTCGCAAGCGTGGCCTCGGTCGATAGTATTAGATCTCAACCATGGTATCCATGGTTCCTCCAAATGTTAATAGAGGAGCCAGAACTGACTTTGTAATAGAAGCCCTTTGCAACAATTTCTTTGCGTCTGAGAATACCGTTCCATCCCCAAAATCCAGCTAGAGAAAATTGACTACGAACCCAAAGTTTTCCAGCTTCAGTTTGAAGTTTCCAACCCAATTTGGCAACCAATGCCCGATTAATTTCATGAAACTTTCTAAATCCCAAACCACCAACAACTTTGGGTTGACAATTAAGTCCCAAGCCTTTGGGCACCAATATTTATCATCTGTTATCTTACCCCGCCACCAGAATCTCCTAACAGCCTTGTCCATTTCATCACATGCACTTTTTGGAATAAAAAATGAGGACAGGTTTTACACTGGAATTGAACTAATAACAGATCTGATCAAGGTTCCTCTACCTGCAAAAGAGAGAAATTTGGACTTCCACCCATTAAGCTTATCAATCACTTTCTGTTTCAAAATTCAAAAGCTACCTTTTTTATTTTTTCCAATAAATAATCTATTTCCTAAATAAGTAGCATCGAAGCTCAACCTTTTAAGAGGCCAAACACGACTAATAGAAATTTGCATAGCTCTAATCACATTAATTAGCAAACCAAAAGATACCAGATTTAGCTTCATTAATTTTAAGACCTGGCCGCCACTTACAAAATGCATCGATGCAATTCTTGATGTCAGCCAATTCTTTTCGAGTTGCACGACAATAGTACATCAAATCATCCGCCAAAAATAAATTTGATTTTAGGGGACTCCATGAGAGATTTTAATGCCATGGACATCTCCAGTATTAATCTCTTTAGCAGCTATTAAATCAAAGTGTTGAATAAAAAACTAAAAACTATCAATGCCACACAAGTCAAATAATTGCAAATGCGTAAAAGGCCTATTTGATTTTATATTTAACTTTTTTTTTTTTGTTAATCTAATATTATAATTTTTAAAGATTAAGATATATCCGGGGGGAAAAAAAAAAAACCTTGAATCTTTAATGGGCAGGTACGTGAAAAAAACCCAAAGATTTCCTTGCTAAAGAAAAATTAAATGAAATAAGCAACACAGAGAGAAAATTTAAAAAAAAAAAAAAAAAACCATGTGTAAAGAAAAAAAAACAATATAAAGACAGCAATAAAATGCAGAGTAGATGTTGCTAGTGACTGTGGATCACTAGATAGGATTCCACCCAACAGTCTAAATGTTTTGTTGGCAAAAAGTAATGTGGCAGAAAGTAGATCAGACCGAAAAATTACTGTTTATTAAGCCATTAGCCGTTTATTATTATTATTATAGGGAAATTTTAACGTAGGAGGGGCAAACTCTCTTCTCAACTTGTAAGAATGAATTTTATTAGTTAAAAACTAACTACTATGTGGACTCTACTCTACTTGGTGTTATTCTGATAAGAGAGAAATTTCTCATCTCTTTCTTTAAACCCTCTCTCTTTATTTCTCTTAGAGACTTCAAACGTGGAGCAATCACCATTATTGCAGGGAGGAAAAAGAAGAAATCTTAAAAAATAAAAGCTAATAAACTCACTAGCCACTATTGTTCTTTAATGCACCTTCACCTTTAAAATATATGTAGGATTTCTTGCCGATCCTTTCCTTTCAATGTAAAGAGGAAAACGAAAAATAATTACATCAAAATTAAAATTCACTTCCATGCATATTTAAAGATGAGATTGAAAGAGAGAAAGAAAGAAGGAGATGGCCTTAAATTTTCATTTTTTTTCCTTCTATTATCTTAGCAGGCGAATGCCAAAAACCCTGTTTGAGATCTTAAATTAGAAGAATGCCATGGACAAGACAAAGAAAGAGAACAGAGAAGAGAGAGAGAGAGAGAACAGATTTGCTTAGATCATGGACAAGAAAAGAAAAAAAGTTAGGCATATTTTGGTGTACCAAGGTATATTTGTTATAATTTAGGACCATTATTTTTACAACCATTAGATTAAATCGAATGCCTCAAAAAGTACACCTACATATAAGACTAGAACTCCTACACAAGAACTCATATATGAGTCCCAATTCAATAGGTTTTTTATATCATTTTTTTATTTAATTAAAAATGACATATCAACTGTATTTAATTCATCTTACACGATTTTTTATGGTAAAAAAATAGAGAGAAAGAGAGAGAAAGAGAAAAACACTAAATAATGTGTATCCATTTTGTTTTGTCAAACTACTCATAAATAATACATATAGATAAATAATGCATATTGTAGATATAGCCTATTATAAAACAGTAGTTAGGAATATCTTCAATATAATGGGTGCCAAACAGTTAAAGCCTCTCTAATAGGTTGTGAGGAAAACTCATTTCAATGGGTCCCTTTGGTGGACATGATTTTCATTGACGTTGCTGAAGGAGTCAAAAAACACTGGATCTTCATTTCGTTGGCCTTTCCTCTTTACAAATTTTTGAACATCTAGCACTTTATAGTAGAGTAATTCTAAGGGACATTATATAGTATTTAACACTATATAATGTGTTAATATGTTATATAGACTAATTGTTTCAAACAATATTATAAGACATCACTGAGTCCAATAACATATGAAGTAATTATGTTATTGGACAATTATAATCAATAAACTGGGTCGCACATGAATTACACTTTATATGTAATTATAATCAGCGTATAATAAACTAACATACATCTGTTATTAAGTACTATACAGTGTCTTTTAGTATTACTCTAATAGATTAAGAACTACCAACGTAATAGGTTTCTGACCAAAGGGGCAAGGGTTTGAGTCATCACTTGGTAGATAGGTAAACTGTAGGCTCCGGAGTTAAATCAGTACGCCAATCTCTAACTATTTAACATAAAAAATTAAAAAAAAATGAAACATAAGATATTATTTATTAAGTAGCCAGAATGTTATAAATATGCACACTTTTTAAGATTTATTTGGTTGAGTTTGTAGTATTTATAGATGATAAATTTGTACTTTTACCAATAATTTTCACACGATGTAAAGGGAAAATTTGAAAGAAAATCCAAAGTCTAAATATCGCGATATAGTAATTTTCCGAAACACAATTTTTTTTTAATTAAAAATGTCTAAAATTGCTTGTATAATAATCTCTCCTCAAATTATTCGATTCTCACGATCTTTTACAAATTCTTCATTTCTAAAAAGGATCTGACTCAAAAAGGGGAAAAAAAAAAATTACAAAAGGCCAATTAGGAATTTTTTTTAATCGAAATGAAATTTCATTGAACAAATAAATAGTTCAATAGAATAACTCGATCGTGCAAAGTCAAATTACAAATAATACATTAGAGAAATGAATAATTCATAAAACCATTTTACAAATAACTAGAGCTACTATTATGGGTTTGCTATTTAAAATCACCGTCCACCATAAAAATTAGTTTTTAATTCAATTGATATTATTGCATAATTAAAATCATCCAGAGCATAGCAGTCTTAAATCTAAAAATCATAGATTACTATTCAAAAATGAGGAAAACAAAAACAATCTATACAAGTCTAGAATTAGGTGAAATAAAATACCTATTGATCTAGATATAGGAGACTTAACGACATTGCTTTGGTCTTCCTTTTTTTTAAGGGTTCGAATGATTATCTTTTGATCAATTTTGATCAACTTAGATAAGGTCAATTTTTTTTTTTTTTTTCAGATGATAATTTTGACAATATCTACAGTAGGCATATACATAATTTATCCAGAAGGATTTCCTCTATTTTGAGAAACTTACAGTAGGGTGACATTTGAATATGTATATATATATATATGGGTCATGTTTTAATGGAGATTTTTATTTTTGCTCCATTGATGGGTACTTTCATTTGGACCATTGGATTTTAATCTGATGGTTATAATGATATTAGTAATTTTATCAAAAAATAAAAATCTAATTAAATATTTATGACTTAAAAAATTAGTAACCTATATGTGACCTATGAGTTGGAATTTTTTTTTCTCAATCCCTTTTTCATTGTTTTTTCTTTTTTTCATTCTATTGTTTATTTTTATTAAAAAATAAATAGAAAAACAAGTAACCGTATATATGTCTAGATATTTTTTTTTTCTAAAGAACTAATTGTATATATATTAAATTTTTAATTAAAAAATGATTCCTTTTTTATAATTTCAAAACTAACATTATATATCCCTAAAAAAAAAAAACTAATGTTATGTATATATTCTTAAAAAAAACAACTAACCGTTAATATAAAACTATTAAATACTAATTTTTTATCAAAATTTTTTCTTAAAAAAGCATTCTTTCTTTTTTATAATTTCAAAACTAATATTTCCTTTCATTATAAAAAAAAACTAACATTACATCTCATATAAAAACAAAATTAACATTATTTATATTCTCAAAAAAATTACTTATTCATATTAGTAGCATAATATGTTCAAATTAAATGAAATTTAAAAAAATTAAATTTATAAGTTAAAATCAAAAAAAGAAAAGAAATAAATAAAAAAGAAAAATAATTGAATAAAACATTAATTGATCAAAAATAGATGAAATTACTTGCTATTGTAGGTCATATTCAACTTGATAATTTTACCCATCCATGAAGCAAAAATAAAAATCTCCATTGAAACATCACCTATCTAGAAAAAAATTGACCATTCGTGAACAGAAACAAGGGGATTGTGGTCCTCTCCAGTCTCCATACATGCGTGTCCATATTATAATACGTCCATCGCACACCTATCTAACAAAATATTTCTTGATGTGATGATTGATTAGAAAGATTTTTACGACAAACTATTCGAAAATATCGTTTTTTTTTCATCTTTTACTTTGGATGCTTAATTAACCCAATTAAAAAAATTGAATCAAATAAGAATTTTTCATTGGGAGTTTATTATTTAGATGTTCTTTTGTAATAGATAGGTAACAAAATAAAATAAAATAAAGTATACTACAATTATAGTAGATTAATACACAATCTGTACAAAAAACAACAGATTCTTAATTGTAAAATATTTGCACAAATAGCTATATTAAATAGGAATTGTCTTTATATGATTTCCAATGAGATCTTAGAATAAAGAGATTGAAAGGAATCCATTGAAATGCTTTAAACCAAGTTCCTGATGAATGAACTTTNTCAATAATAAAAAGATTTATTCTTCTTCCCCAATTTTTTTTTAATGAACAAATACGTTTAATAAAAAAAGATTTATTCTTCTTCCCCAATTTTTTTTAATGAACAAATACGTTCAATAAAAAAGATTTATTCTTCTTCCCCAATTTTTAGTCTTATGATTAGTAATTCTATAGAAGTCGACTTGATTCTTTCAAATTATTTCAAAGGCGACGACGATAAATATGAGCTTGTATTATAGCAATACTGATTTGTTGTTTTAACGTCAATCTATTCAACCGTCTAGATAATATCTTTACTTGTTCACTAACAAATCGATTAATTAAACTTATTACGACCCAAATCTCGGATTAGTGGTAGAATGAGAATTTCACTTAATCTGAAAATTCCTTGATTTGTTATAAAATTGTCTAAAAAGTTTAAATTTATAAAAAAATTCATTTTTAAAAAATATTCAGATTTCCAACCAATAAACCTATGTCATAGTTCGTATTCACCATTGAACATAGACTGAATAATAATTAGAAAACTATAATCAAATATAGATCCATGCATCATCATCCACTACTAAGTATTAAATACTAATATGGCATATATAGAGTTTAGACATAATTCAAGTAGTATTCTTGGTTAATGCTACACAATTCTACTTAATTCAAAGTTAACAACACAAACACCAACTTCAGGCCAAAGGCTCTCAACATTACCAAAATACGGACTACTAAAGAAAATGGCCTCCTAATCAGCTACTTGATCATAAAAGTCGCACTTAGGAATGGTAACGGAGCAAATCGGGGACAGTTTTTTAATTACTATTCTCATTCCCGAAAGTCAATCCCAATATCTTACCGCCTCATTAACTATTCTTTTAGATGCAGGGATGATGCAGGTATTAACCAACGGATAATAGAGAAAACTATGGTTACCTATTACTCATTAATAATAATAAAATATTAAAAAAAATTGAAGATACTAAATCTTTTTCATAATTAACAAAACATTAAACAAAACAATAAACTAATAATTTTCGAACTCTAAAATTTTAATAGTAAGTATATATAACTCTCCAAACTTATTATTTTACCAAAGATATAAGAATATAAATAGTGTAAAGTTAAATACATATATATATATAATAATTTTTTAATGTGAATATATATATCGGGGCAGGTATGGTGTGGATTATGCTTATACCATCCCCACACCATACCCATATATTAACGGTGCGGTTATTGCTCGCCCTGGTCATTTTCTCTGCTTGATCGGTTTTTTTTCCTCCCCATTCGGATTAGATAATCACGGATACCTGTAATTGTGGATTATATTGTCATCCCTAGTTGCACTAGACACCACCTAAAGAGAGAAAGTAGGGGTGAGCATAAAATGCCAATAGATAAGCAATTATCTTATTTGAAAAATATTTAGCGATGGAAAGTACCTGGATGGTTAGCTTAATCCAAAATAAGTTTGCAAAACTATATATACATATAACATTTCCTAAACCGGTAATCCAAATATATACATAAACATAGTCCCAAAATCAATACCAACTTATAATGCACATGATACAAATCAAACCATATATCGATGAGTTGACATTCTCTTATCATAGAAACTAGAATGTTGGCACTACGTGTACTACACAACTTGCCTGACACCTAATCCTATACCTAGAGAGGACACCCATGTGTTGCTTGTCAAATCTGGAGGGGCAATCATATTGCCTACGCTTATCAAACAGATGGTAATCAGAAGAAAACCCTGTGCAGGTATATGGACTCTACACTGACGGTGGAGCACAGCAAGACCTGTAAATCTATGATGCTAACACGTTCACATGTGTGATCCTATGACTCGTGCAATATGAACTACTATGTGAAAATAACCATGCAATGGTTTAGGTTCCAAACAATGCTCTAATTTTTCATAAAACAATCACTTTGGTTTTCTAGAAAAATGGCCAGTATAACAACTATAGTTATTGATATACCAAACATATAACCTATACATAGAAGATTCCAGAGCAGTAGAAGATATTCCATATCAGTCAAATTCCATTACAATATTCAAAATAATTCAAATATCTATATTTTTCCATAATATGAAATATAGTAGCTATTTATATAAAAAGTAGTATAAAATAAAGGTAACTGAATCCCTACCTCATCAAAATAGCACTACACGGCTATTGAGGTGCTCATGCTGTCGTTGGGCGATCGTTTAGAGGGCCAGGAAATAATTTTGAACTCTCGATCGCTCACTTTGGAGAGTCAATTTTTCAATGGAGCCTAGAACGATAATTCTGAAATTAGGGTTACGTTTCTAGCACTCATAATAGTTAAGAAAGCTATATAGGTCACCCAATTTGGTGTCGAGCCGAAAGCCGACCTCTGGCACACAAATCAAGAATAATCTCGAGTCATTCGATCTAAGTTTTCGTGCTCGATGGCAATGACAGTCAATGTATATGTCATTCTTTATATTTCTGTGAGTACAATATAAATATAATAATAATTCTACAATCCAACAGCCGGATTAAAAATTCATTGTTCAAAACCTAACCCCTAAATCAGCCTAATATACTCAATTTCAAATGGAGCCAAATTGAGTCGTGAGACACTTACCACGACGATTCTTATGTCAAAAGGAGTCAAATCAGACCGGTTTCAAGGTCTAGAGTGGCCAAAATTGTTGTCGGCGATGAAAAATGGTCTGAGGTTATTTTTCATCATCACCTGCGAACCAGGGCTCCTACGTCGTCACTGCTTCGGCTGGGGGCATTTAGAAAGGTAGCATTCCGGATCACAGGGGTGGCTTGGCTCAAAGACATCAAGACGGGCGTCATTTAGAGGGGCTGTGAGCTGCCATTTAATGGTGTCGAGGAGAGAGAAAGGGAACACTGGAGATAGGAGGGAGAAAGAACGGAAGAAATGAGTGAGTGGCCACATGGCTCCCTAATGGGCATTTCAATTCTGTAAAATATCAATTTAGCCCTCAGTTTCTCAATTTCTTATTAGTTTAGTCCTCAAAACTTACACTTTGTCCCTATGTCTACAAATTCTTTTACTTAAGTCCCAATTTGAATTTAAACAATTCCTCTATTATTTTAACCTGAAAATAGGAAAATGGCCAAATTGCCCTAAATAAATTATGGGTTTTCACAAAATTTATATTTCTATAATCAATACATTCCCCGACCCAATCGGGGGCAAACAACTATGTAAAGATTGCTTGGATTTATCCATAATTTTTTATTCCTTGTCCTGAAAATCTTAATTCTATTTGATCAGATCAAAAATGATTTCAAATTAATATACTTTATTTAAATTTAAATAAATATAGGATCTATTATATATGATTATTGTTATTGTTATACAGAATATGGAATTACTGTTATATAAAATATGTCGTAATGAATGTATCCGAATATGAAATAAAATCCTAAATCTCGCCAACTAAAGTTATTAGTATCATTATAAATTAGTATAATACGAAGAGATAATTACATAAATATCTCTTTTCACACCAGGGGTAGGCATGAAAACCTATTATTCCTAAGGGGGTAGGGTGGGGATTAGATAGTACTAGGTATTTTCCTTCAATTTGTAATAAGTGGAGGTCATTAGTTAAGCCTAATTTTTTAAAAAAAATTACATAAATATCTCATAAGTTTTAAGCTAAATTATATGATCCACCTTAAGTACTATACAAATAAGTTAAAATCTATTTAAAGTTTCAATTTAAATAGAAATATCAGTTTCACCCTAATAATCAAATTTGGTCAAAATTATCACTCGAAAAGAAAGAGAAAAAAAAAGTTCAAAGTTGAGAAAACAACCATTTTCAACATAATTGGTGCCAAACATTTAAAGCCTCCCCAATAAGTTGTGAGGAAATACTCGTTTCAATGGATGCCTTAGATGGGCAGCTGATAATGCAAGTGGATCTGACCTTCATTAACGTTGTTGAAGGAGTTGAAAAACATTGAATCTTTATTTCGTTGGCCTTTCCTCCCTACAAATTTGCAAACATGTAGCACTTTATAATAGTGTAATGCTAAAATGCACCTTATGGTGCTCAATACAACATGGTGCTTTATTCTGTTATACGCTAATTGTTTCAAGCACTACTATGAGCTACCACTAGTGCTCAATGCCATATGAGATGTAATTCTATTACTAAGTGATTATAATTAATAAAGTGAGTCTCGTATGAGTCTCACCTAAAGTGTAATTATAATCAGCCTATAACAGACTAACACATCATATGTGGTTAAGTACTATATAGTGCCCCTAGCTTAGCATTACTCTAACAGAATAAGAACCACTAAATTAATGGGTTTGTGACCAAACGGGCAAGGGTTTGAGTCACCAATCGGTAGGCAGCTAAACTATAGCATCTGGGTTTAAATGAGTACATCAACCTCTAACTATTTAATCTTTTCAAATAAAAAGGGGAAAAAAAAAACAAAATAAGACGTATTTATTAATTAAGTAGCCAAAATGTTATCAATAAGCACATTTTATCTTGTTTTCTTACCCTTTTCAAGATTAATAGTTACTTTGTTGAATTTTTAGTATTTACAGACAACAAAATTTGTGGAAAATTTATACCTAGGGGTCCATTAAGCCTCCCATTATGAAATAAGGGACTCACCCACAAATATTTTTCAAAACTAACTCTTATTGTCATGTCACACATGTAAAATAATTATTTGGATACCATATTTCCTTAATAAACCCTAAAATATATTCTTTTCTAGCGCACTCTAAATTACTTCTATCATTATCATTGCACGTAACACGATGCCACTACCATCAGTTCCGATCATGATCCTTGCGATGCCTCTAATCGACTATATGTGAAAACTTTCGACCATGGTTGAACTTGTACAGCTACCTCGCCTAACCATTTTGATTCATTTTTCACTAGCGGTCGGAAAATTAACTTTCATTTTCGACTAGGATCGAGCCATTGGTCTAAATTCTGAGACCGATGTTCGACTAAGGCCAAGTCACTGTTCGATTGTAGTCGAACAATCTCAACCTTGGTCGAAAATGGTCGGTCATCTTTTTAGCGCCGCTTCATACACTTTTGACCTTTTCGACTTGGTCGAAAATTTTCAACTACGGTTGAATTGAGGTAAGTTTTGAATTCTAAAATTTTTATTAAATTAAAGTCCTAGTTTTATAAATCATTTATAGATTGTCTCTTTTTTATCATATACTTTAAAAGATAGTCAAATTTGATAATACCCTTAAATTTTTACTTTTACCAAGTAATGTTGACACAATGTAAGGGAAAATTTGAAAGAAAATAAAAAATCTCAAAGATCAGAATATGGTAATTTTCATAAACACAAATCTTTTTGTAACTAAAAAATTCTAAAATTGTTTGTGTAATAATCTCTCCCCAAATTCTTCGCTCCTTAAGTGTGTTGTCTCTCCATCTTTGTGTGTTTTATCAATATGGACACCCAGGTTTCAATCTTAGTCCAAAAACACTTCACAAATGACAGATGGGCCATGTAGACTGAGCTATGGCAAATTCACTGTGCAGCTCCCACACACTGGTCCACATGACATTGGCTGGCATGACCAGTGCACGCTCCAGTGATCACTGTGTTGGGCATGTGCCTGCTGGGGGCCAACGCTAATGCATGTTGACTGCTTTAGCGTGCTAATCTCAGCATCATGCAGTGGCAGCGTGCAGGGCATTGTTGTCCTAGTGTTGAGTGCCCTATACTCGTATGCAATATGCCTAGTATAGGGGCCTCCCTACACGGGATCGTAATGCTATAGCACATGACTTGAAAGACGTGTGCAAGCACTAGGTTGTGCCCTGTACTATTCGTGATCCTGAGACGGCATGTGCAAGGCCAAACCTCACCATGCCCTTCCAGCATGCATATGTACTGGGCCCTGAAGCCTGGTGCATACGAGCGCTGGGGTGGCCTATTGTTGAGCTGATTTCTAACACACAACCGTAAGTATACGGGTCGCAACAATTAATATAGAGTAAGAGAGTGTCGATCCCATAGAGAGTACTTGATTCACAATTTGTAACTGCTAACCGAAACTAGCTTCTATTTTATCCAAACAAAAATAGTTGATGGTTTTGAGCAAGAATTAAAAAGTAAATAACAATGTGAATGCAAGAATAGAAATTGAAATTGAGCAACCAAAGATAGTTCTAAAAGTAATAGTAAGAAACCTAGGGATACATTCTACCCTTTAACTCCTCCAATTACTAGTTTTCCTCATGGTTCAATCCATTTAGAGTTGACAACTGAGAATCCTAATATATTTACAAACTTCTCTCCAATACATAAGTGAAAATATCTAGACAAGCTAATATATTATTCCGTTGCATAAGTCACATAGGTATATTCCTATCCTATGCAAACTCACCCCACACTAGGTGATCTTATGATATTCTATTTATATCCAAACCTAAATTCTCTTTCCAAAGTTTATATAGATTTCACAACACAACTCTATTTAGTGGCCAAGTAAATAGGTGCATAAAGCTCAAGATAGAACAACCAACTCAACAATAGATATCAAGAATAATAGAGGAAAACACAATAGTTGGATTACATTAGAGGCTCGATTGCCTCCCTAGAAAATAATTTTAGCTCATGTTTATACAAAATGAATCAAAACAAATACAACATGTGACGCCCAAGATTCTCACATGCATAATAAGCCAATAATAAACATATTTATATTGCATAATGGATATATCAAGCAACTAGTATCAATTTCATGGTAAATTACTCACTCTGATTGTTAAATGCTCTGTATTATTGTACTAATATTTGTGGAAGTGCTCCCATATAGTGTAAAGGCTCAGTACCCTCAGAGAGAGAGAGCTTGGTATGTGAAAGGAACAAAGAATACATTTATGAATAGTAATACTATACGAACATGCATTAAAATCATGTTTGTTTATAACTTGGTCAAATAGTAGTTTTTCGGTAAAATATATTTTTCACGCTTTTCGGAGCCAAATTCACTGTGCGTTTAATACGTCAAATAGCTTTTATTTAATGTGTAGAAACCATTTCTAGCATTTTCCAAAATATTGGTTTCAGGTAAGCACGAGGTGGCAATTCCTGTACTAAACTGTATTTAATTATACTAAGCTAGCTTAGATTAAGCTTAATCGCGTAATGTCATCTTTGTGCACTCTAATAATTAGGCATTGATACTTTGTTTGCATTATTAATTGGAGTCTAATTGACTTATTTTTATGTTTAATGATTGGTTATGAGGCTAGGTTTCTACAATAAGATTGGCCATAAGGGATTATAGGTCAAAGTATGACTAGTTTTCACCTCTTAAGCTAAGTTTCACCATTTTGGTCTACACTTGGGTGTATAGGATGGACCAGCAACGTGGTGAGTATGCTAAGGATATTTTAGAGCTGGACACATGGAAAGCAATAAGTAAAATACTCAAAATACCCCTTAGAATTTAAGTTATGCCATTTCTTAGTTATTAAGTATCACTTTTTGACCAAGTCTGGTCATTTGCTTTCCCTTTCTCTCCAACCATGACCTGAGACTCTCCAACTCAGTTTTAGACTTCTCTCAACTCCTCTTAGCCATATCCAAGAGTTTCCAAGTGGTAGAACTCAAATTGGAACTCTAGAAAGCAAGATAGACT
>JXTC01000038.1:629508-644583 GCA_002914845.1 Trema orientale | reverse complement strand
TTGTAGTAATCATTCTAGTAATGAAATTGATATCAGGTCTTCCACACACCTTACCACAGAGGATACTGACCATTTTCACTATCTTTTCTGTCGGACCCAAGGTAAGTAACGTTACACCTGTAATGTAAGAAATTATTTATTTTGTGAACTTGTGGAATCCTTGAATTATATGAAAAGTTATATTTATTATTCTGTTATGCCTAAAGCATAAATATCTAAATCTGTTATTCTGACATGCATGAGGCATGAACATATGGTGTATTTATATTGCCTGACGAGTATTAGTGAATAGGGTGTGGCGGGCCAGTGCCCAATTATCTGGTTCCTTCGGGGACAATATTTAGTTCTTTCAGGAACACTCTGATGGCGGTATGGGGAGGACCTCTGCAGTACACAGAGGGGTTTGAAATGTATTTGAGACTCGAGACCTCCATACGACGACTTATGATTAGTTATTAGTTATCTGAGTTGCTCAGTATGCGATTCACGGTCTTGTCAGGCAATACAAAATACACAGGAATCCCAATTATACCATTATCTGTTTTCTAGAATATGTACGTTGTATTTGCACTCATTACTTACTGAGTTTTATACTCTCCAACATTCTTACATTACAGATGATATTGCTCATATGTGAGTCTAGAGGAGGAGTGCCGACTTTCTAACCGTGCCTTGTGTATATGAGCATTTTGACACTGTGGTTTCCTGACTGAGAATTTTGTACCTATTTTGAGTGTGTGTATATTATATATATTTTTATGAGAGGTCCACTTTGGGAGTACGTATGTATGTATAAATTATACTATATATAAAAATGAGTGGAGTTTTTCTTTCTCTCTCTAGAAAGTCAAAAGTTTTAATTTTCCCTTGTTTTATCAGTTCTAAGTCGAGTAACGTCTCCCGATCTCACTGAATATTTATACAAATATCCTTACGTATGTGTGTGGGATCGGCGGATGTCACACAACAAGATTGATACATATTTATTTACAGGAGATAAAAGAGTGAAAGACAAGAATAAGAGATAGAAAAACTCTTTTGAGGCTTCCAATATGATTTCTCCTTCTTCAATCCTCTCCTTGGTGTTGTTTTCTCCCTTGGACTAGCTCTAGAACTCTTTGGCTACTAGGGTTTTCATTGCCCCTTCAGATGAGTGAAAGAGGAATTAAATATAGGAAGCTCACGAGTGAAATCCGAGTTTTCTCACTGTAACGCCGAAACAGGCCTTATGGCGCCAAAGCTGGTAAGAAGATGGCGATGCAGCGCCAAATGGTGGCATTGCGACACCACAAGACCGAGGCTGGGGCGTTATATAAGTGGGGCTGCAGCCCCATTATTTTGGGGCCGCGACCTTATGAAAATGGCACTGCAGCCCCGTGATTTTGGGGCTGCGATGCCAAATTTTTGGGGCTGTAGCCCCAAATTTTTGGGTTGCAACTCTAATTTTTTGTGCTTCTGCGCCGAGTTGTCTCACTACCAACTTTACTCTAAACGTTCTATCATCGGTCTCCTCTTGTTACGGTGCAAGTTTGTCACCGAAACACCTTGATTAATCTCTAATTTTACTCCCAAAAACAACATTCTTCGCTCAATAATATCTCACCTGAAATATGCAACAAAAACAACAAAACAAGTAAAAAGAGCTCAAAGAAGAGTAATTCTTAATCTCGAAAGGGTAGTAAAGATAAGTGTAAAATATACTTATCATCTATGCCATGTGCAGCATCAATATCACGTGCACAGGCATTACCATGCCTTTCCTGGCTATGGCCACTAGGGTTTCCAAATGGGAACCCTAGTTACCATTTTCATTTTCTTAGTTTTTTTTTTCATCGTCTTCTATCTTATGTGCCTTTGCCTTCTTCAGAATAGAAAATTACAAACATTTTCTATGGCTTGAAAGCAATAATTTGTCTAGGAAAATTAAAGAACAAAATTAAAAAAGAAATATGGTGATAGTGAACCAACCCTTTTGTTACAAATTCAAAACACACGCAAAAATCTACCGTGAATTGGACGGGAAAAATTATATTAAATAATTAATTAACCAACCATAAAGCAAACATAAACCATAATCAAAGATTTGATCATCAACAAGAACGGTCTTATTGACAACTCTTTTGAAACAACCATAATACATAAAAATAAAGAAAGAGCAGCGGGTAATATATTGTAATATATTAATTATGAGCGGTTATGGTACCAATTGTTAGAAAAAATTTGAAAAATTAGTTGTTGGTAGAATTTTAAAATTTTATTTTTCGTTAAAAAATCTACTAACAGTTTTTCAATTAAACAACGAGGCGGAAAACAAAACTAGGAGTATATTAATCTCATAACAACATACTAGAGCAAGTTTAGAAAATCATACCTCTTGTAAACGCTAGATGAATAAGTGTACAACTCCAAACCCCAATTGGTCTTCTGATCTATTCTTATGTAGAGTCACA
The DNA here is from genome assembly GCA_002914845.1 of Trema orientale. Taxonomy (NCBI): domain Eukaryota; kingdom Viridiplantae; phylum Streptophyta; class Magnoliopsida; order Rosales; family Cannabaceae; genus Trema; species Trema orientale. Next base: position 642,133 of record JXTC01000038.1, on the reverse strand, counting down.
CAAGAGTGTGATCTCTTAATATTACATAGGAAAAGATTAAGTTAGTGACTGCACTTCACTCTACAAAGAATTCTAAGAACATAGAATTAATTGTTCACTTATCTTTGTGAATTTCTTCTCTATAGAAAATTTAACAAAATTTTAGCATAGTTTTTTTCACTTGTAATAGAGGTGTCTAGATTCTCATATAAATAGAATCAAAAGTAAGACACGAATGGCTAACCTTCAATTAGTGCACATGCCTATAGTCACTATGACTATGACGTGTTGCCCTCCAATTAGGATTAGAGCCAATATTTTCTAGTGGGGGCCTTAAACTCTAAAAAAAATAAAATTAAACACTATAATTGTCCTCAATGAGTTTTCTTGCTTTGAAAATATTATATGAAAACTTTATTGTCAATATTGAAGATCTCTTTCTCAATATATAAAAATAAATTGTCATTTATTAAAAGAGCACCCACGCTAATTTTTTATTAAAAAAAAGTCAATTCAAGACTATTTAGTGGTGGTGTTATATTTAATCATTTAGTTAAAAAAGAAAAGAAAAAGTGGCACTTATAATTAAATTAGGCAGAATTTGAACTTTTGAGATGACGGTGGCCCATTAACAACAAAATTTGCACTTTTCTTTTTCCCAAAAATATAAAGATCTAAACTAAGATGTGCTAGTAGTTATATTTGTGGGAGTGTAATAGTTTGAGTGGGGGCTTACCTACAAGTTTTTTTTTTTGAAAGATATATAAAAAAGATATATGTGTATATAAAAATTACATATATAAAATTGATATATATAAATTATATATAAAAAGGTGATATTTTTGAAATTTTAGCCGGGGCTCGCCCCTGAATGGCTCCATAACTACCTCCAATCACTAGCCAATTTCGGCCACTGACATTAAATTCCTTTTTCGGAATTTTCAGTTACTCATTTTCACTTCCTACAATACTCAACCATGCTCAGTTGCCTTTTTTGTTTTAGCAATTAGTTAAATATTACTTATCAAATTTTCCTTGATTTGTTAGAATCTAATTAATCAAAATTGGAACAACTATCTAAGTATGTCCAGGTTCATTAAACTAAATCTACAACAGGAATCTCTATCAATCTTTTTCTGGAAACTAGCATATTCTAAAGAATGAATCCTTTTGAGATCACACTTGTTAGTTTATCTAAAATCTACCAAAACTAAGATAAGGTTCCCACTCCCAGTGTGCTCTATGCCTAAGCCCAATGACTATGTTAGGAGTGTAGGCCTTTATGTAATCTAACATGAAATGTCTAATTACAACTTAAATTAGTCTAGTCCAGTAATAGTGTGATCATTGACACAAGCTAGCCTAGGGATTTTATGAGATATGTATAATTGGCTCCTAAATAATTAAACGGGCTTGTTAATTATTTAATTTTAGATCCATTCCACTAAAGAACTTAAATTGTACGTCAATTATCTATGACTACTTTTTGGAGTAATGTCCCATGCCACACTAATTCTTGGCTAATTACCCATTTGTATAACATTATAAAAACATAATTATATGTTTCTTAGTTCTTATGATTTCTTTAATAATCACCTGTCAATATCTTACTGACTAAATCAATGTTGACACATTTACCCCTAAGACTTATTTCAAGTACCAAAATCTACTAAGAGATGTTATTTCATCAAATTCTATATTACCAACTGCACTCATATAATTTAACAAATATGTTTTAGAGAATATTGATCTTGGTTGATTGCACTCATTTACAATTCAGATTAAACTATACTTGAGAGTTCACAATCACAGCTAACTCAAGATTAAGAGTAAGCTAATCACTACCTATAAAATTCTTTTCCATTGACATTGTCAATAGAATTTCATTTATGATCCATTTTGATGTAAGTCCCATTATACTAGCTGATTTAAGTTGATCAAGACAAGTCAAACTTTTCCAAAGTCTGCTACAGCATAATAAAGTGCTCAGCCTTGTTTATATTGTTGCAAACTATAATTAATTAATTGTAAATAACTACTATCCATGTCTTCTGTAATCCTATATCATAATCACAAAGATACATACTTACATAATTAAATGCACTTTCATTCAAATAAAATTATGCACAAATAATTAACTGAGCAATATTTTATTTTATTAATTAATATGAAAATATTCACATATAAAAATAACTGTTTTTATGAGCTTCTCCTAATATTTCAAACAGGGTTAGCATAAATACTTAATAGGTAAACAATTACTATTTTGAAAACCTTTTTGTGATGAAAAGTATGTGCATAGTTAGTTTAATCCAAAACAAATTTGCAAACTATATATATTTGTATATTATTTTCTATATCGATAATCTATGTACATATAAGAAACATAATTATGTATGAAAAAAATCATCTCATATAGCACATAATACAAATCACCCAATATCTATGAGCTCACATCTTTTTATCACGAAACCAAGATGCTGGCATTATGTATGCCATACAACATGTCCTGGCACCTAATCTCATAATCAAAAGGATACCCATGTGTTGCCTACTAAACCTAGAGGAACAATATGCATACACCTACCAAATAGGAGGTAATTAGAAGAAAATCTCGCACGAGTTTATTGACTTTGCATCGACGGTGGGGGACAATGCTACTTATAAACCCATAATACTAACACGGTACTCATATGTGATCCTATATACATGCAATATGAAAAATATTCAAAATAACCATGCAAAGTTTTAGTTTCCAAGCAATGCCCTAGTTTTTCATAAATGTGTTCTTTTTAGATTTTTAGAAAAAACAGACGGTATAGTGGTTCTATTTTTAATAAACCACATATTTTTCCTACATAAAACATACTTAGTGCATCCTAATGTAATCAAAACAATTCAAATTCCACATTTTCTGCAACATAATATAGATTTCATTCAAAATTAGAGTAAAACATTGGTAACTAGGTTCCTACCTCATCGTGATAGTCGTATGAGAATATCGAGTGGCTGTGGTATCTCTCGGTAGCTAGCTGGAAGGTCGGGAAGCAATTCCTAGTCTCAGGTTACTTACTTTGATGGGTGCATTTCCACCAAAGTCTCAAATGGCGATTCTGAGGTCACAAATGTGTTTCTTGCACCAAAAATAGCTAGGATAGCTATGCGGCTCATCTAATTTTGAGTCAGAGCGAAACCTAACCTCAGGTATGCAAATCGAGACAATTTCTAAGCTAACTGATCTTGAAGTTCGTGCCCAGCTACAACAACGGCCAATATATATATATATAGGACACCAATCCAGTAGGTATTTTTTTTACCTATACATAGGTATCGTTTTGGTCAATGAAAATTTAAGATGCATATTTTTTTATTGCAAAAAGTAAGAGAGAAAAACAACATTAATAATGCATGTCTTTTCATGCACCTTATTATAACTATTGGATTACCGTTAGATAATGATCAAACGGCTAAAAAAAAATACCTACCCATATGTTAAAAAAAATAAAAAAAAACCAACTGGATTGGCAACCGTATATATATATATCAAATTTCATGGTTTAATGTATACAATAAAAAAAAGGCAATAATTTGACGATCCGATTGAAAACTCATATTTTAAACCAAACTTTCAAAAATGGCCAAATCACTGATATGATTAAAATTAGGAAAAATTACGACAAAAGTACCTATTTTTAGTCAAAATTTATACTTTAATATCCAATCTTTTTTTCTGACGGCAATAATATCTTCCGTCTAAATTTTGTTGTAACCGTTAAATTTTTCTGTTAAGTACCACCTCAAAGGACACGTGTCACCCTCTGAGGTTAATTGTATTTTTAAAAATATAAAAAAATGAAATAAATTCAAAAAATAAAAATAAATAAAATAAAATCAGAATTAAAAAAAAAAAAGAAGAAAGTACTCTTTTAAAAAAAAAAAAAAAAGCAAACCAATCAAGTCTGGAGGTGTGAAGAACTTCCTAAAACCACCATAATTGCATTTCGAAGAAGGCTTCCTAATCCAAACCCATATCTACAATTTGGCCATAACGAAATTGATGACTGAATAAAAGCGTGTGAGCAATTAGCGAAAGAAAAAATGAAAAAGGAAGGAATTGTGTGCGTATATGGAGAATTATTGGGGTCTGGATTTTATGTTTCATTGTAGAAAAAGAAAAAGAAATTAAAAAGAGAGAAGAAAAACAAGAAAAAGGGAAGTATAATATAAGATACAGGTTATATATGAGGCAAATTTCCTTCTTTCTGTGTTATTATACCAATCAGATTCAGAGAATAAAGTCTCACATTTTTAATCAATTTAGGAAACTGTTTTTTTATTATAATTTATTTTAAAATCAAAATCTGATTTTTTTTTTGCTTCGAAAAATTCCTTATTCATTCACTGACTTCCCATGATGATTACTATCCAAACCACGAATTGAAAAAAAAATGCAGATCTCGAGATCGACCATTATACTATCCAAACCACCCATTTTCTCAGTCCGTAACTTCAAAGACCTCTCATTCCTCTTTTTCTCCTTCACTTCTTCTTCACAGAACCTCAACCTCTTCTTCTCCAATGGCTTCTAAAGCCACAACCACCGAACCCAGTTCTCAGATTCAATTCTCAGCTTAGATCGCCTGGTTTTGGTTGATTTCGTCGCCAATTTGTGTGGTCCTGGTGGATCTCCCCTGCTATTAAATGGGTCGCTCAGATTTGATTCTCTCATACTTTAAAGCTTTTGGGATTGTATTGATGGAGATTTTGAGAACTGAGTTTTCGATTAATGGATTGCAGAGATTAATGAGTTAATTTTGTAGAATGATTGAGAGAGAGAGAGAGAGAGAGATAGAGAGAGGGAGGAGAAGAAGGGGATTTTTTTTGTTGAATTCTTTTTTCTTCTTATTTTATTTTATTTTATTTATTTTCATTTTTCTAATATTATTTCTTTTTTTCACGGTTTTTAAAATAGCAATTAACCTTAGAGCGACACGTATTTTTTGAGTGACACTTAACGGAGAAATTTGACGGTTGCAACGAAATTTGGACGGAAGGTATTATTGCCGTCAGAAAAAAAGATTGGGTATTAAAGTGTAAATTTTGACTAAAAATGGGTACTTTTGCCGTAATTTTCCCTTAAATTGTACTGCTTTCCAAAATCTTATTTACGAAAATACTAACTTTTGTTTTGAAAAATGGACCAAACCCATATTAAAATTTAAATATGCCAACCATTTTTCCCCATAGGTTACTCACATACCATATTCATTTAGAAATTACTACAAAATCAATTTCTCCAAAATAATTACAATAATGCCAACAATTCATTAGAAAATTGTCCAAATTTTATAATTTCTTACTAGAGGAGTTTCGACTCCAGCAAAGAGGTGTAAGGGGCGGACAACAGCCAGTTGAGTCCAAATGTGTCGGCGATGAAAGGTTATGATGGGTTGACGGCGGCGATTTGGCAAAAAATGCTTCTGGAAGGAGTTACGTTCATCGACTTCGATCTTTAGCTCCAGCATGCAGATGGGCACCTCTAGTCGGTATCGGCACTGGTCACTCTAGAGGGAAGCCGAGAGAGGAAAGAATAAGAAGAAGAAAAAGAATAAGAATAAAGGAAAAGAAAGATCACGTATGGCTGGAAAAAGAGACGTAAGAGACTTTTAATTTAAAAATATGTGGGCCTGACTTATGTATATATATTGAATAATATATAAAAAAGGGGCGGCTATTGTAGGGGCGCCCCTATATAAGGCTCCTGTTTATACACCGTTTGATGGGAATTTGTGGGGAATCTGTGTACTGTTTATACACAGATTCCCATCAAACGGTGTATAAACAGGGCCTTATGTAAGGACGTCCCTACTGTAGACGCGCCATATAAAAAAAGAGTTTTATAGTATGTAAAGAGGAAAAAAAATTGATTTATTTTAAAATAACTATTTTATCGTCAATATTGTGATTTTAGAAGTTGTTATGTAAGGGTAATTTGGTATGCTAAATTTTTTTCATTAGCTCAAGTTTTTTTCCTTATCCTTTTCTCTTCAATTTGGAGGAGAAAAATTTTGTAAACCCTACTCCCTTTTATTCTCACCCTTTTTTCTCTTCCATTTTCTCTTATTGTCTCCTTTTCTTCTTACCAAACAACTTAAATTGTCCATTTTATCTTCACTTTTTTCTCGTACTCTATCTTTTATCTCTTTTTTCCCTCCTATCAAATATAGCCTTCACATTCTTAACAATCTTTCTCTTGAAAGTACTATGGCTTGGCAAGTAATTAGACTATTCAAGAAACTCATAATTACAGAAATTATCTATTAGTTGGCTTTCTTTTTTTTTTTTTTTTTTTTTTTTTTTTTGCTGTAAACGGAAGAAAACGAAGAACTAGTAGACATAGCAGAATTAAAAGATGAGCTAGCTTTTGCTAATGAGGTGGCATTTTGTAACTAGTTGTACAAGAAGAGAGGATAGGTGATTTCATGAATCAGCCTTCAATTATGGATAAACCTCTTTTCCTTTTGATCTAACATTGTCGACGATGCAATAAATAAACAATTACAGACGACGAAGTTGGTTGGCTCAAGTGGTAAGAGCACTCATTATCTGAGATCTCGGTCTTAAGTTCGAGTCATACCGGAGGTAGGCGTAAAAACTTATATTATCCCTAATGGGGTGGGGTGGGGTGGGGATTGAGTAGTAGTAGATATTTTTTTTTAATTTGTAATAAGTGAAAGTCATTAGTTAAGTCTCACTTATTATTTAAAAAAAAAAGGAAAGAAAGAAAGAATTGCAGAAGACAAGAATAAAGTAACTCTGACTCACCTTTATTATGGTTGGGGAAGACTTCCAGCTGGGAATAAAGGGAACGAATCATCTTCCATCGTGTAATATACGTCCATACGTACCATTCCATGGGGAAAGAGGAAAAGAAAAATAATAAATAATCCTATTATTTCCATCTAAAATCGCGTATAGTTCGTGCCTTGATACAGTATATGTGTTAATCTCCCTTAAATAAATAGATAAACCTTGTAACCTTAGTATCATCAATTAATGTACAGCAATCACATTTGTATGTAGAATACGAACAATATATTCTACGTAATATCACAGTATATACCATACAAATTAAGGCAGGTAAGTGCGCCAGCTGCTATATATATATATGTATATATTCGATTCTAGTTATAAAATATTTGGCGACTCTGTCTCATATGTATTAATTAACAAAGACCACGTACATATCAAGTTAATAGAAATCGTAGCCACGTATTCGTTTTTAGGGAACAAACAGAATTCTGTAGTCTTTCATGCCTTCTTATATATGTTTAATCTTCCTTTAAGAAAACAAAAACGGAAAAAAAAAAAAAAAAGTTTACCAGTATCACATATATGCATATATATGTGATGGATAATAAGTGCTATAGTTTCCCTATCAATTATCATATACGAGTACTATGCTTATCATATATACCATGCTAACTTGGAATCTGCAGTTGCTTAATTTATATCTATCGTACTGTGGAATCTGCAGTTGCTTAATTTAATTTATATCAAATACCGAGAATATGGATCCACATGTAACTTTATCAGCACCTTGTGATGCACATGTGGCTGGATGCATTTAAAGACGTCTAGATCAAGGAACCTGCATACGGTGGCCGATCTTGCCAACATGCTCAACAAATTTTTTTTGAAAAACTAATAATACTAGACATTTTGATATCTACATAAGGTAATGTATATGGCGTCATATTATTGAAACTTCATGCATATTTGTTTTAAGATAACTTATCGTGGATGATGTTTAAAATTTTTCATTTCCAAAATCTTTTTCCATCGGGCTGAATCTTTATTATTCTCTCTCCCAATCTCAGAGCAAGTTTTAAGTTGTAGCTGTAGTAGTACGTCATGAAATTCGAAATTCAATGTCCACGAATAGAGATGGACGAGAAAAGTCAGGAATGTTTATTGAATAATGCTATAGGGCACCAGTGGTGCCCAACACCACAGTGATGTGTCAGTCTGTCACTGACTAATCATAATTATAATTTAAGTGGGGCCTATATGGGACCCAGTTTATTAATTAAATCATCCAATGACAAATAGACATGTCACTGTGATGCTGGGCACCACTGGTGCCCCATAGCATTGCTCATGTTTATTAGATGATTTCAAATAAAAGATAGCTTCTAATAATGCTAATAAATTGCATGCTTTGTAGCATTTTTGTTTTTCGTTTTATTATTTTAAAAGTATAATGATTAGTAATATGTGGAGATTTTTTTTAAGCAACGTCATTTCAAAAATATTTTATTATTTTCACTCTTTATTTCATATTTAAAAACAAAAATAAATTAGCCAAACAAACTCTAGATATTCTACTAATTTTGTGATCACCATTCATAATTGAATTAAAGGATGTGATTCTGAATTGTCTTAAATATGGATTCTTTTGAAGTAGTTGATAAGTAGAAGGAAAAATAGTCACACATAATTGGAAGTCCTAAAGTTTCTTACTAAAAAATATATAATTGAATCGGCAAAAATAATAATAAACAAAGATGCATGGAGCTAAAAGTTTAATTAACTCAACGCCAAACAACTTGACAAATAACACACCGGTACACAACAGGTGGGTCCTGCACAAAAATCATATCGCATCACCAAAGTACAGTAATGTGACATCACTTTATCAATGTGGGATCAAGATCACTTTGATCAAACAATTATAATTATGTCTCAGTTGGTGTTTAATTAAGCAAAATTTTACCTATCATTTTGAAAAAAAAAAAGAAAAAAAGAAGACATTAATTAACAACAGAGTGAAAAAAAAATTTATTTTAAATAGTGTGTTATGCACGTTGGAGAGTTGGTCATAATGTATTAGAACATCATCTATTTGAACTTAAATTAGTGACATGATTAATATCCAAATTTAGCTTACATTTTCTTTCAAATTAGCACGAAAAATATGTTGGTATATTTGGAATAAGTCATGACAAGGCAATTTATTTTTCAAAAAGCCGTACTACGGCCAGCACCCTATAATAAGACAACTTTGTATGAAGTGCAACATGCACAACATAGCGTATATATCTGTCTGTGTATAAAGACTATAAAAACATTTACGTACATAACCAAACGATCAAGAACTCTTGATCAAATGGCGACATGGGAAGAACTCCTTGGCAGCAACAACTGGAAGGGCCTACTAAAGCCTAACCTGGACCCCAACCTCCGCGAGTTCATCCTCCGCTGTGGCGACTTCTGTCAAGCCACCTACGACGCCTTCAACGACAACGACATCTCCCCCAACTGCGGCAACTCCCGCTACGGGATCGCCTCCTTCTTCCACAACGTGATACTTCGAAACGCCGCCAACTACCAAGTCATTGGCTTCCTCTACGCCACCTCGGGTTCCCATGGCTTCTGCGACATGTTCTTCTGCCACCCGCCCGAAGGCTGCGACGCCGCCTGGGACCGCGAGTCCAATTGGATGGGCTACGTGGCCATCTCCACCGACGAACACAGCCAAGACATCGGCCGCCGCGAAATCTACGTGGCGTGGCGTGGGACCCAGAGAACCACCGAATGGACTAGTAACGTCCTTGGTGCCTGGCCCGTCTCTGCCCAGCCTTTGCTGCGTCAGGAAGGCGACGAGACAAATGACGACGACTCGTCTTGGTTCTCTTGGCTCGTAGACGAGTTACCGAAAGTCCACGGCGGTTGGCTTTCCATCTGCACCTCGGAACACCCCGACTCGAAGTTCACGTCGAGAAGCGTGAGGTCCCAAGTCAACGACATAATCAGAGTGCTTGTCAGGAACCGGTACAAGGACGAGAACCCCACCCTAGTGATGGTGGGACACAGCCTGGGCGGGGCTCTGGCGAACCTTAGCGCTTTCGATCTCGTCGAAAACGGCGCCGTTGGGAGCGACGTTCGTGTCTCGTCTGTCATTTTTGGCTGTCCGCAAGTCGGGAACGAGCTGTTCATGAAGAGGGTGAAAGGGCAGCGAAACCTCAAGATTTTGCACGTTAAGAACGTGAAGGATTTGGTGCCGAGGCTTCCGGACTCTGGCTGGAGAGTGTACGACCCTATAGAGACGTGTGCGCTGGAGATTAACTCGGACAAGTCCCCGTGCTTGAAACCCTCGCTTTTCGATGTCAGTAACTAGGTTGAGAAGCAGAACTTGGAGGTGAAGACGTTGCACGTGGTGGCCGGGTGGAATGGGGCGGACAAGGAGGAGTGGTGGGTGTGTTAGAATTCTATATGGGATTGCAAAACCAAACACAAATCCTAGAACATTCATGTAAAACTGATAGGTAGGGATTCATTGAGTATACCTGAGTCCATGATCAATACAGTAGTCTGGACGATGAACCTGAGGTGGAAGCGTAAGAAATTGACTGTAATTGCTAGAGGGTTTGATCTTCTGTAGCTTAAAAACCTAATGACACTCAGATGGAATTCTCTGTAATTGATGGTGGATTACAGAGAATTGAGCGTACGTGTATTTTGGCTACAGGGACCATAACCCTAAANTTAAATCACTTATTGGGTCTGCTTAAGAATAATATGGCCCAATACAATTGTCCAAAATATATGTGGCCCACTATAGGAAATACAATTTCCCAACAATCTCCTACTTGGGTCACATATGAACCAAATACAATTGTATTGCAAAACTGAAGTATGGCTATTAATATACCATATTATTCCTGAATATCCCCGAAGTTGCAATCCCGTCCATTAGACATATCAGTATGAAACCAAAGCGCTCGTCGTTGCACTTATTTGGATGGCAACTAGAACCCTCAATGATCACCGTACTAATATACCCGAATGACATAGATCGAGTATGGAATGTGGCATGGAAATTACACGTAATGTGATTTACTGTGTCTATTTCCAACTGGTCCACCTGAACTTTATTGAGATCGACCGTAGTCTTTCCCCTTTAGTGCATTACCGCAAACTTTATTGTTAACCACAATGGGAAAGCCAGAAAATATGAAATGCATCATATAATATATAATGAACAGAATCTACAATGAAAACCATCATCAATAACCAAATACTGCAGTAAACAAATATAAACAAGTGTCACACAATAAGCATCTAAACCAAATTACAAATTCCCACTAAAACTGCACACCATCCAAAAATACAACACCCATACGAGCAGTGTGCTCGTGAAAGACCTTAGGTGGTAAACTTTTGGTGAGCGGATCCGCTATCATAGAGTTTGTACCAATATGCTCAATTGACACTAAACGACTCTGAACTCTTTCTTTAACAGCTAGAAACTTAATGTCAATGTGCTTTGACTTTAATGAGCTCCTATTGCTGTTAGAATATAAGACTGCTGAGTTATTGTCACAATAAAGTTTCAATGCCCTTTTAATGCCATTTACTACATGCATCCCGGTGACAAAATTTCGCAGCCATATTCCCTGATTGGATGCCTCATAACAAGCTATGAATTCTGCCTCCATAGTGGAAGTAGCTACGAGTGTCTGCTTAGCACTCTTCCAGGAAATAGCTCCTCCAGCTAAAAGAAAGACATAGCCCGATGTGGATCTCTTACTGTCTAGACATCCTGCAAAATCAGAGTCGGAGTACCCAATAATCTCCAAAATATCCGATCTCTGATAAGTAAGCATGTATTCCTTTGTTCTCTGTAAGTACCTCATAACCCTCTTTGCTGCCTTCCAATGATCCACTCCAGGGTTACTCATGTATCTGCCCAACATACCAACTATGAACGCAAGATCCGGACGCGTACATACTTGAGCATACATCAGACTCCCTATAGCCGAAGCATAAGAAAACTGTTGCATAGCTTCTTTATCAATATCATTCTTGGGACTTTGGCTGAGGCTGAATTTATCTCCCTTAGACACCGGAGTGTCCGTTGGTGCACACTTTTCCATACCATACCTACTGAGTATTCTTTCGATATAGCTCTTTTGTGATAACCCAAGGATACTCCGAGAACGATCTCGGTGTATCTGTATACCTAATACAAAAGAGGCGACTCTAAGATCTTTCATTTCGAAATTCTTCGCAAGAAATCTCTTGGTGTCGTGCAGTAAGCCTATATCACTACTTGCCAGTAATATGTCATCAACATAAAGCACCAGAAAGATAAACTTACTCCCACTGAACTTATGGTATACATAATCATCAACAGGATTCACCTGAAAACCGAACGAGATGATTACCTCATGAAATTTGTGGTACCATTGACGAGAAGCCTGCTTGAGACCATAGATGGACTTCTTAAGTTTGCAAACCATATACTTTGGATCTCCCGATACAAAGTTTTCTGGCTGCACCATATATATTATTTCATCAATGTCTCTATTGAGAAACGCTGTCTTAACGTCCATCTGATGAAGCTCAAGATCATAATGAGCCACAAGTGTCATAATAACTCTAAAAGAGTCCTTCGAAGCAACTGGAGAGAAGGTCTCTTTAAAATCAATGCCTTCCTTCTGAGTAAAGCCTTTAGCGACAAGACGTGCCTTATATCTCTCAACATTGCCTTTCGAATCCCGTTTGGTCTTAAATATCCATTTGCAACCAATGGGCTTCGCACCTTCAGGCAATTTGACGAGATCCCAAACGCCATTGTCTC
>JXTC01000038.1:564273-625713 GCA_002914845.1 Trema orientale | reverse complement strand
TTAAATCACTTATTGGGTCTGCTTAAGAATAATATGGCCCAATACAATTGTCCAAAATATATGTGGCCCACTATAGGAAATACAATTTCCCAACAGGGTGGAGAAGAACAAAGGGATGGTGTTCGACGAGCGTGGTGGAGAATGGGGTTTAGATGCACTACCAAAAACCACTTGATGACTACGTATCAACCTGACCCTGAATGTTCACTGGAGCTGGTATACGTGGACTCTATATATAAACATATACTTATCATGCCTACTGATAGTATGGCCTTTGGATTACTACAAGGATCATGCGATATAGTTGTGGTATAACTAATAAGGCCACGCCATTAATAATTGTGTACTGTTTGTTTGTTTGTGTGTGTTCAATATTTAAATGATCAGGGGTTAAGATGAGACTGTACTTCATATAAAGAGTAAGTACACTCCGTATCCGTATATGTGTGTGTATATATGTATATGATCACATCTTCCCAAGTGTATTTATAATTATGTAAATAAGTAATGGTATAATATAAAAAGAACCACTTCTTTTTTATTTTTTTCTTGAATTAAATAACATGGGTTCTAAAATAGCATTATATATTTGATCCCCTAAAAAATAATAACAATAACCACACTATATATTTTCTCAAATAAAAAGCATAAGTCTCCATATCTTTTTGGTCAAATAATGATTGGATTTTTTTATCAATGAACGTAATATTCTTAAAATATTTCCAAACAACTTCATATTAAAAAAAAATAGACATGCTACAATTTTTTTCAAAAGAGGTGTACTTCTGAATTTTCTGATAATATATAGGGTTAAACATAATATTTTAGGATAAAAGAAAGATATTTTTGAGAGTACTGTTAATTTACCCTCTTTGAATAATTGTTTTTCGTTTCTTTTTTTTTTTAATGATGCTTTTTATTTTCATCCTTATAAACAGTAACAATTATATACAGAGTACTATCCTTGTTTGGGAGATAAAATTAGAGAGGAGATTGGGACATTATATCTGGTGTTTGGCATTACAACTAGAATGCACTGGACTCGAAACACTTCATCAGGACCTGCATAAATTAACCCCTAATTAGATTAGGTAAACTTGCGCGTAGAAGTTGGAATATGGGCGGTATTAGTTCTATTTTTTATCACATTCCCAAATTAACAGTATGCATCTCATATTTTAAAATTTTCAAACTTAAAAGTCCTTCGTCATGATCCTTCTAAACCTATATATGTTGGTTTGTGTGTGCTTCTAAATTAGCATTTTTACATTTTTACTAATTATATTACTCAAATATAAGTCCATTTGAACAAATTGAAGAAAAAAATTTGAACAGCAAAAATGAGGGGAAAAAAACTAAATTTAGCATAAAAATTTTTCCTTGCCCCTGAATAATTTACTGGCTCGGACCACAAGCTAAGACCAGATATTTGGACAGCCCAAACCTAAGGAATGACTACTATACAACAAGTCAAAACAAAGGTGGTGGCCTTATATTAGATCGCAATATCGGTGGGAAATTTCATGACTCAAGTTTGGCCTGCTCTACATGGTAACGCTGGTGTCGAAAACGCAGTAGATATCTCGAAGTAAATCTGGTGTTCAAGACAATAGATTATGAAAACTAATACAAGAAGAAGATCATCGTTTGAGGGGAAGGAATTGTGGGGAATGACAATTCAGATCAGTCATTCAGTGGGGAATGACCTTGAGTTGGGCCTTAGGCATAGGCCTAGGTTGCCTATAGCTTGAGCGGGCCTGATAGTCCCATATATATATATGTATGGTACCAATCAAGTATATTTTTTTTTTTACTTATACATAAGTATTAATTTGGCTAATAAAAATTTTTTTTGCATATTTTTTATATTAAAAAATAAAAAAAAATAGTATTAATTATACACGTCTTTTCATGCATATCATTATAACCGTTAGATCATCATTAAAAAAAATACCTATATAAAAAAAAAAAAAAAAAAAAAAACCTACTGGATTGGCAACCTCTGTATATATATAAAGTGCGGCTTATCCCTAACGAAATGACTATTCGAAAGGAAGGAAATTACTATTCAAAAGCTCTCGCTAATCTCTTATGGCTTTCTTTTCTCATTAGCTGATTAATATAGCCAGCAATTAACATTTGACCTCAAATATTGTCACTTCAAAGTTAATTGGATACTACCGTTTGTGACGCGCTCCCAAAATAAAACACCAAGTACATATTAATATCTTCTCAAATCACTTTGCTATTATGTACGTCAAAAGAAAACTTTTGATTTTGTCTCTTTATATAGGAAAAACATTAAACGATAACCGCACAAAGCTTATCTCGTATTTGGTTTTAATATTTTCTCCTCTCCTCATTCTAAGTAGTAAGAAGGGAATCCAACAAAATGATGCAAAGTGATATGCATATGTTTTTTATCCAATATTGCATACTTCCAACATTACAATAATATCCAACATTACATATAATAATATTGTAATTGATTAATATCCAACATTACATCTTCTCTTTAACGTACTTCCAATTTTCCAAATAATCAATTTACAATAATTTTCACGTGATCAATATTTCCACGAAAAGAAAAAAACCACATTTGATAAGAACCTAATAATCTATAACCTCTACCAGGTCTTATCCCAATATCCTCCATATCCATCCTCTTCTCCAACTATAGATTTCAACTTTCACTCCTTCAACTTCTTGGTACTCCCATGGCGACCGGCCAAGCCGAACCAACTTGGGAAGAACTCCTAGGCCTCAAAAACTGGGACGGCCTTCTCAACCCTCTAAACCTCAAACTCCGCCAACTCCTCCTCCGCTGCGGCGACTTCTGCCAAGTCACCTACGATGCTTTCAACAGCGACCAAAACTCCAAGTACTGCGGCGGCAGCCGCTACGGCAAGGCCTCTATATTCCGCAAAGTCTTTCTCCAAAACGGCTCTGACTACGACGTCGTTTCCTTCCTCTACGCCACCGCTCGTGTCAGCGTCCCTGAGGCCCTCTTACTCCACTCCCGCTCCCGCGAATCCTGGGACCGCGAGTCCAACTGGATGGGCTACGTGGCTGTAACCACAGACCAAGTCAGCAGAGCCCTCGGCCGCCGAGAAATCTACGTGGCGTGGCGCGGCACAATCCGAGACTACGAGTGGATCAACGTGCTAGGAGCCGATCAAGAGTCCGCCAAGCCTTTGTTACGGTCAAACGACAACAACAAAGATGATGAGGTTCAAGTCATGAGGGGTTGGCTCACAATTTACATCTCGAGCAATTCCAACTCCCCATTCGTGAAAACAAGCGCGAGAGTCCAACTTATGACTATAATCAAACAGTTGACAAACAAGTACAAAGACGAGAAGCTCAGCGTAGTGATCGCAGGCCACAGCCTGGGGGCGAGCCTGGCGGTCTTAAGCGCTTTCGATTTAGCCGAAAACGAAGCCGTGACGAAGGACATTCTGGTCACCGCTTTCGTCTTCGGATGCCCGCAAGTGGGCAACAAAGAGTTCAGAGAAAGAGTCGAAAGTCATCGAAATCTCAAGATTCTCCACACGAGGAACACCATCGACCTCATAACACGGTATCCAGCGCCGCTGCTTGGTTTCGTGGATATTGGGACCGAGCTGGTGATAGACTCTAGAAAGTCACCGTACCTGAACGAGTCGTTGTTTCCGGGAGACTGGCACAACTTGCAGGGAATGTTACACGTGGTAGATGGTTGGAATGGGGAAGAGGGGGAGTTTGAGCTGAAGGTGAAGAGGAGCTTGGCTCTGGTCAACAAGTCTTCGGGGTTTCTCAAGGAGGATTACTTGGTACCGAGCTCGTGGTGGGCGGAGAAGAACAAAGGGATGGTGCTCGACGAAAGTAGCGGGAACTGGGTCTTGG
This sequence comes from Trema orientale, assembly GCA_002914845.1. Lineage (NCBI taxonomy): Eukaryota > Viridiplantae > Streptophyta > Magnoliopsida > Rosales > Cannabaceae > Trema > Trema orientale. Next base: position 621,828 of record JXTC01000038.1, on the reverse strand, counting down.
CTCCTCCCAACGATGAGGATTTGCCTGTGCCTGAGTTTTAATGTTTTAGATTTTTAGTCTTCCTGGCTGTTTAGTTATGACTTTACATCTGTTGCTTTCTTTCTTTTTTTCGCTTTTGGTGCGTTTGATAAGATATTTGTGTTTATGATTAGTTGGAATTGCTCATTATGAGAACCATATATCATATGTCTAGGTTGTGGCATATGGGCTTAGTATGGTTTATGGTTGATAATTACGAGGTGTATGCCATTTATTAACGTTGTGTCGTGGCAACTGTGGCAAACACGAACAGCAAATTTTTGTATTATTACAATTTGCTTTTCATATCGAATTCTTTTGAGCTACCATTTTTACTTGATATACTACCACTTTGATCCTCTCCCTAAGGCCCCGTTTTTCTTTTAAAATGGGCTGTTTTTGTGTGGTCTAGACTCTAGAGACTAGGAGGTTTTTCTTCCAAGGCTGTGCGAGCTCTCAAGACTCCAACTCTTTGATGGTCTATCTCTACTTTTGTATGTTTTTTTTTATAAAAAAAAAAAAAAAAAAAAAAAAGAAAGAAAGGGAAAAAAAGCTCAGTCATGGCGAGAAATGCATGTGGTACGCTATTGATTGCATTTACAATATCAGATAGCACCTGTCTGCTTTTCTTGCAAACACTCAAAACGCATAATGCTCTTGTTGTGACGGACAAAGGAGCAAAGCATTAGAAAGACTAAAGATGCAAATACTAGTTTTTAACTAAGAAGATTGAATCCATCACACGGGCAAATTAAGAAGACCATTCTTACAAAACATAAAAGTTTCTGCACATGAGTTTTGACTTCGGAAGATTAGCTACTACACATTCATGCGTCAATACTTCAAATTCAAACTTCAACCAACCACAACACATGTGAAGCTTCCTCCATTGTTAATTTCCAACCATCGCTTTATTTCTTTCCACGCAGTTTTACTCCAAGAGCTCTCTCCAGCTTCGTAATGATCTGTTGATTTGGAATAGCTTTACCAGATTCATACTCCTGGATCACTTGAGGCTTCTCATTAATAATCTGACGAAAAAAGAAACAACGAGCAGCCATCAGTAACTTAATATGCATGTAAAAATAAATACACAATTTGGGTGGAGATGGGAAAGAGAGATAGAAAGAGATACTTGAGCAAGCTGAGACTGGGTGAGCTTCTTCTCCATCCTAGCTTGCATTATAGCTTTCTTCAGCTCAGTGGGTACACGGTCATCTGTCCTTGAAATCAAATACCAATTATACATGGAAAGCCTAGCCCAACAGATATAATTATAAACATGACTCAAAACAATTAAGAAAATAAACATATGGCTTAAGAAATCCCCTCAACTTTAATACCTAAAGTGGGAAAAATTGTAACATGATCTAGAAAGAAGCAATTGAATTAGATTCAGAAGAGTGGAATAGGAAATCAAAGGGGTTCAGAAACTAATGCATCACTTTATATGTCTTTATAACTGAATTAGATTGAGAAGAGTGGAACAGAAGCAATTATACATGACTTCATTCCCTAGTTTGATGAACCTGAACACAAATATTATTCCTTAATACAAGCCAGTTGGACCCCATTTTTTTCCTCCCATCAGATCATCAGAAAGTAAAAAGACACACTCAGGTATAACCACCTTGTATAGCTAAACCTACCGTGAGATATCATTTTCTCGTGCAAGAATTGAAATATATCATCATTTCTTAATACTTCAACCAAACCAAAAATGTACTCTTCATCATAAATTGATAGATCAGACTATTCCTCCAACCAAATAAGAACAAATCCAGAAGAGATGCTCATCATTTGACAAAAACAGAACACAACATTCATAAGACCATGAGGCTTGTGAGTCCTCATATCTCTCAGCCTCAGAATTGCTACCCCAGAAATATTGAAGTTAAAACGCAGCCAATTAATATAAACCCTTCTGTGTAATATATACTGTTTAAGGACGAAACGTTATCATTTCAGAAGAAACTTAAGAATGAAAGGATAAAAGACCAATACAGAAAGACACTAGGCAGTAGGAAATACTACTAGGAATAATAAGATTGATTATCGAAAACTATAAAAAAGTTAAGATTGTTATCAACACACAAATTCCAAAACTCCCTACTTTGGTTACAGACAACATATACTGGGACTTCTAAAACCAATGGTTGCGTAATTAAATATTTCATAACCAGTGTATAGTCATTACATTAAAAGATAAAATAAAATACAGCCACTCGATTGTAAACCAGAAAAGCAGGCAAAAGATCGGTAGTTCACAAAAAGGGTTTCTTCAAATTAATCAAGGTAGATTCATGAACTCTACATGAGAAATAATTAACAAATGATGGATTGCAAAGAAAAGCCAGAAGGACTCACGAGCAAGGTTTTCAGTTTCCTCATCCAGCTTCCTTGTGTTTAAAGATGTGCTACTAGAAGCAGCTTTGTTTGTTCCAGCAGTAGCTGTTTAACATAAGAAGCCAAATCAGAATGACAATCTGAGAGTTTAGCAAGCAACTTTAGAGTGTAATAAAATTAACGCAAACCCATATAGAAATGTAGACAAAGGTTCTGGAAGCCAACGGACCGGATAATCTCACATACAAAAATTTATCAAATTGTGTAATATTTATCATTTCTTTTTTTTTTTTTTTTAAAAAAGAAAAGATTATAGGCCCATAATATAGAACTGCATTAAGAGAGCCAAATTTTATTTTATTTATTTTTTACTATAATATAAAACCAGGCAAACGAAAAACCCCGCGAGAAGGTCAATAAGCAATTAATAGCCAGAACTAAAGAAATACAGTAGACTAAATTCGAAAAGTGTCAAAACACATCGATTAAAATCAGCTGAAAAAAATCTATAAAAGAAAGAAGAGTAAAATAAGATCAAAAATAAAATCAAAGCGAAAATGAACTAAATAGAGGAAAAATATGGATAAGAGAAAGGAATAATAACATTTTTTGACGGTTTCAATCTCAGCGCCGGCGCGACGAGCGGCGTTGACGGCTTTCTCGTCTTTCTTGGCGGCGGCGTTGGGTGCCTTCTTCCTGATAACGACGGGCTCCCAGTCCTGCGAGATGTGTCCAATTCCTGACATGGCTTCTGAGCTTTCTCTCTGTGTGTTGCGCTCTAGGGCTTTGTTAATGGAAGTCGGATTTGGGGATTTTTCTTTCTCGGCTTTAGTCTCTACGCCTGGATTGGCCTTTATATATTCCCAGATTCTCCCACTGATTTTTTTTTCCCATTAAAGGGATTGTCAGAACTTGTGGGCTACTCTGAATAGACTCGGGCCAATATTCGGCCCAAATTCTACAGCCCAATCTTGTACCAATTTCACTTTTCTTTTTTGGGTTTCTATCACTTTTACCTATAAAAAACTAAAAGAATTACAAAAATACGGAACTCATGCTTTTTCAAATTTTCATACAGTTTTTATTCGAAAAATATCATTTTTTAAAAAATATTTAGAAAAATACTATTTTTTAAAATAGTTACTAGTTACCAGTCTCTGGAAACTTATTACTGGTTACTAGTTACTAGTTATATACCAGTTATAAATACCTTTGGTTACTAGTTACCAATTTCTGGAAACTGGTTATCAGAAACTAGTTACTATTTTAAAAAATGACATTTTTCTAAATAATTTTTAAAAAATGATATTTATCTAATAAAAACCGTACCGCACTTTAAAGAAACTTAAACCACCGTATTTTTCAAATTTTTTTCTAAATTACTGTATAACGTCTAATTTCCTCATTTTTTTTAGGGAAGTTAGAATGTATCCTTTTTTAAAACTTTATTTTAATAAATTTCTATTTTTTTTCCCTTTATCGCTAAATGATTGACTATATATAATTAATATATACATTGATATACTGGTCATTTTACTATAATATTTGAAAAGTAAATATTTACTTAAAATGAATCCAAAATTCAGTTATTTTTCTATAAGATCTTTTTCTTTAAAATGATTTCAACTTTATTCTAAATTAAGATAAAAACACTAGCTATATACCACATTCTTTTTGATGAATAAAGACTTTCACATACTTCGATTCAAATGAATTAAATGTGATAGTATTATAAATAAAGTGTATAGTTACTCAAGTGAAAAAAATCAATAAGGCCAAACAAGAAATCATGCATACTCAAATTTGCAGAATTATTGTATTTATGTAGTGTTATGACAGGGATAGGTAGTAGAATGGAGAAATCTGGAAGTGAAGGTGTTCAAAATTCGCATGATCTGATCCGATCTAATCCAATCCAATCCACACTTAAATTAGAGGAAATTTAGTTTTTTTATGATAATTTTTTAAAAAAAAAAATAGTGAAAAATTCTTGAAACTATTTAGAAAAATACAACTTTTAAAAATATTCATAAAAACTTCACTTTACACTAATCGATGAGATATTTGTGGTAACTGGTCAAGTTACTTAAGATAATCATACTATTTACCTCAAGTAACTCTTGATTACTCTAAGTAACTTGATTGGTTACCTCGAGTACCTTTAAAAATGGTATTTTTCTAAATGGATACCAAAATTTCTTAAAATTTTTAGCCCATCCAAAATTTTTCAAATTTTTAGACTATAAGCCCGGATTTATATAAAAAGCCCTAAAATTATACATGTTAAAAAATTATTAATTTATATATATTCATGTAATTTACACATATTTTTTATAATTCATATATGTTATCAAATTTTCTATAGGTTGTAGTTTAAGTTAAAAATTTTAATTATATAACCTACCATACATGATTATTACTCTCTAAAATACAAGAGCCCAAATTTATGCTAAATAATTCAAAAAAATAACATAAAATCCAGTTAGAAGGACTTATTAATCATATCCAAGAAATTGATCAAATCCATACATTCACATATTTGATTCGATTGGGTGAAAGACTTTATGATGATTTGATTGGAAGTGATTTTTAAAATCTCCACTTAGTGCAGATTAGATGTAATATGTCAAAAAAATGCGAATTGGATTGGATGAACATCCTTAGGTGGAAGGAGAGGCAAACTCCACTGTTTGGCAAGAAAGGAAAGGGAGGTGGCAATTCGTGTCAGTGGGTCGTATTTGTATCTTGTCAATTTCTGTGTATAACAACATATACCTCAACTCAAACTCGACCCATTTAATAATCATGTCAGAAATTCTAACCTGAACCCGACCTGTATATAAATTGGTTGATCCGACACGACTTGTATAACTCGTTTATTCAAATAGGTCATATTCGGGTCAAGTTAATCCGACATAACTCATTAACTTGTTTAATCTAAATTAGCTAAAATATACATTTTTAACATATTTAACAAAATTTCATACATATTTTACGATCTTAAGACACTAATATTTACCAAAAATAAGTCAAAACTACATAAATCTCAATATATATATATATATATATGTGTGTGTGTGCATAATAAAGTCTTTAAAATACACTAATATTTTTTAATAGATATTATATGGGCCATAAACAGGGCATTGCGAGTCAGTTTCGCGTTAGTGAGTCATCTCGAACTCAATCCATTTAATAAACGAGTTCGCGGGTTCAAATCAATTTTGACTCGAACCCGTTTAAGGTAAATTCAGCTCGCTAACTCCGTGCAAGTTTTGAGTTATATGGTCGTATTGTTGTAGGTAAATTGACTTAACACTTAGGAAAAAAAAAAAAACATGCATGCATACATGTAAATATGGAAAACACATGATCACATCATGAACGCAGTGGAGAAATAGCGGATTTAGGTTTTAAAATTTTTTACGTGAAAATAGTTTTCATAACTATAGAACATGCATACATCGTATACAGGATCATATATAACATAAATCAAATCTAGATGCATAAACCTAGAGATGAGATTAGAGTTTACCTCTTATAGCGTACTCCTCCTTGATCTCCTTGTTGATGGTGATCAAATCTCCAATCTCAGATCTTCTTACCTATGCTCTTGCTCTTGATTGATGAGGTGAGTGGGTATCAAGTTGAATCCTCTGTTAGAGAACGATTAAGAACACCTTTTTGATCTTTTGGAACACCGGGACGTGAGATGAAGTGTGAGGTTGCTAGAAACTTTTTCTCTCTCACTTAGCCTAAGGGTGGCCGAATTCTCTCTCTTCCTTTCTCTGTGTTTCACATGTAGCACTATTTGTGTTACTGTATAGTTTTTCTCTCATATGTCTCATATATATGGGGCTAAAAACTGCTAATCCCAGTCTAACTAGGATTGGACTTATTCTCCAATTTGGTCTTTGGTAAATTTTTATAAATATGTCTAACTCATAAAACTTATTTATAAAAATACCAACTTCTGTATAGAATCATTATTTACACAGTTTCATAAAACTAATTTCATAAATACCACTAACTAATTAATGAACTTTGTTGACTTAGACAAGGGACCTAATGGATCCAAATAATTTAAGCTCTAATAGTATGATAAATACATAATAACTCTTATTATGGTATTTATGTAAATACTATTAGCAAAGAGGACACTCCACTAAAGGCCCAATACTGCACTCTTAGATTAAATATCATGTCTTTTATAGAGATTTAATCAACTAGCCTTCATTAACTGATCCATCTAGCATATTCTATACCACATATAGAATCCTTATACAATGCCGTAGTTGGATAGATGAAATTATCGTAATACCCCTCCAACGCATATTCACCTTTAAGTTACCATCTTTCTATCAAGAAATAATGCTGTCGATAATTTTGTTCTCAATAACTATTTAGACAAAATTATCAACCAATCCACAAAGTGAATACTAAGATCTTAGATTTCATTATTCCATGAATCTTGAAAGACCTTAAAGTAGCATTAATATATAGTGTCCTTAACTATTTGGTATTCGCGTCAATTCATAAACTATAACCTCCAATATACCAGAGTTCACTTCTAATTTCATAGAAGTTAGTCTTTTAACAAATTAAAAGGCTATAACCCATGAAAGCAAGTCCAGTCAAACATTAAGGATTAAGATCTATATACTAAGAGCTAGTTTGTGGTAATATAAGAATTGAGTTACGGTACTCCAATTCTTTATATTACGTGGTCCAATTCAATACGCATAACTTATTTATGTTGTACTAGTGTTTCTATCAGAAGTCAGATACTTCAATGATTTGAGACACATCATTCCCAATAAGATAGACAAACACTACAATCTTTAGTAAATAAAGTATTCTATCTTTATTTACAGATTGTGAACTAATTCATTTAGACTTAGATAAAGAAATAAATCTCCCCATAATTAACACTTAATCATGTTTATTTCTTTATATATAAATAAAGTCATGAAATCTTTTTCAGATAAATAAATTATTCAACTGAGATAGTTTGATCTAACAAATTTCATAATTGCATATAGGATAAAGTTGTTTACACTAAAAGGGTAAAGTTAGAAATCTGCTTTTTAGAGCAAATATCCTAGCACATTAGACGTAGATTGTTAATGAAATTTATTAAAAACGAACCAAGCATCATTATCAGCAGTCTCATAATTCAGCATAGTAATTATACAGACCGAGTTCGTGGAACGGGCCCTTAATTACAAGCCAAGAAGGTAAACAGTACTATCTTACACACTTACTAACTAGTTAACAGAAATGCTGCTTCTTACTAAGCCGCTCATGAGTTCCCGAAGTTACCCTGAGTACTACTTGAGAGGGAGAATAGGGGGTGAGCATGAAATGTCCAGTAGGATACCAAATTTCCTTTTTAGGAAAACATTCATTTATAAATTCCCTGCATAGTTAGTGTTCTGAAAATAATTCACAATATATTAAATCAAAAGCGAGCTGAAATCATCAACAGAAATCATATTCCAAATCAATAAAGAGAAATCAGGTAAATAATCCATAGTGCACATATCATAAATCAAACAATCTCATGAGCTAACATCCTCTCATCACAAACTAGAGTAACTCGTACTGTATGTACTAAGTACTCTCTACTTGATACCTAATCCTAGAAAACTGGAGGGGCACCCATGTATCTATGCCTACTAAATGGAGGTAATCAGAAAACAACGCGCAGGTTTACAAGCTCTCATCGAGGGCAGGGATACTGGCCACCCACTAAACATTGTGGACCTCATGTATGATCCTATGGTATGTGCAATACGATGAGCAGTATAAACAACCATGCAGTAATATTCTAGACATATTCCGATTTTTAAATAAAATCTATTTTGTACTTGAAATATTTGGCAGTACAATTCCTTTGGTTTAATCAAATTCCAAGTATAAAACTTGTACCAAATCATACGTAAAAATATCCAGAGCAATCTATAATGTTTCACAAATTTACAGTTCGCTAAAATAGTTATTCAAACAATTTAATTTAATAAATCACAAAATTTCACTTTTCTCAACATATTCCAATTTTTATGAAAAATAATAGAAAATAAGACAATTGAATCCCCTACCTTGAAATGGTAGTTATACCGAGCTAAGGATACTAGAAAAGTCCTCAGTTGGATGCCTGGTTACTCAAACAGTTGTTTCCGCATCCTGACACATTCACTTAAAAAGTGAATTTCTAAACGGAGTCTCAGATTGAGAAACGGAGATCACCACTAAATTCAGAGCATCCAAAAATGTTGGGTTAGATATAAAATTTATCGAAAATAGGTCTCAGCGCGGGACTGGCTTATAGTACGCAAAACGGTACTATTCACTAGCTATTTTCTCGATTTCGTGCTACTTCAGAATATAGTGATATTTTATATTAAAATTCATGTTCCGACCTCACTGAGTCCAAATTTGAAGTGAGAACTCAGTTTTGAGGTCCCGAGCATTAAATGGGCTCAAAAATTTGAAAATTAATAAAAATATCACATTTTGGAAATATTTAGAAAAATGCCACTTTTTTAATTCAAAAATTAACGCACTTTTGGATACCGTTTCAACACTTCAAAATTATGATTTTTCTTGTTTCATCCTCCTCTTTAATATGGTATAAATTTCTTGGGCTAAAAAATTCTTTTTCGAAATAATTATAAAAATACCTCAAAATTTAATATTAAAATATTAATACAGTAATGAACTTCTCACCGGAGCTGAGTTAGCAGCCAACGGTGGCATCGAGACGAAGCCAACAAAGCCGGCGATGTATTGATTAGACGCCGGACAGAGAAACGGTAGCTAATTTTTCGGCTCGGTGGCGGAAGTTTCGGGTGCTCCTAGCTTTAGCTACCGGAGGCGAAAATAAGCTGCGATGGCGGGCGTTGACTCGTCGGAGGATGGGCTACGATGCGGGGCGATAGGTAGGGTAGCTAGACTGGTGATGAGCTCGTGGGTAAACAGTGTAGGGAGAGAGACAGATTCGGTTATGGCTGAAGGACTTCTGCAAAAAAGAAAGGGAAAATTGGGGATTTTAAACGCAAAGTTTCAAACTTTTGATAGTGGGACACATGTTAGCCTCTGGTTTGACCAAATAACTTCTCAAAATTTGACTTTGGCCACAAATAATAAAAGATTCTTTCAGTTTCGTCCCTCCGTTTTAAAAATATTTACAATTTAACCCCAAATGAATTTAGACTCAAATATGTCCACATTCATCTCAGATATTTTTAATTAAATACCCAAAAATTCAAAATTATAAGTTTGCCATTTGACCAAAAATTACACTTTTATCCTTAGAAAATTTAGGGTTTTACATCCTCTCCCCCTTAAAGGAATTTCGTCCCAAAATTCAAATACAACACAAGAATTCAAAGTACAACCTCAAGCTGAAAGTTAAACAAATGAGGATATTTCTCATACATTTATGTTTCTAGCTCTCTTGTGGCTTCATCTTCCTTGTGGTATTACCAGAGAACCTTGACAAGTGATATTTCTCTGTTTCGAAGCACTTTGAGGTCTCTTCCCAGTATCCGAACTAGTTGTTCACCATATGTTACATCTTCTTGTAATAGTACTTTCACATACTGAATGACATGTGATGGGTCAGGCACGTACTTTCTAAGCATCGAGACATAAAAAATATTATGCACTCGGCCCAATTGTGGTGGAAAATCCAAGCGATACGCTACTGGTCCAATTCTAGCAGCAATCTCGAATGGTCCAATATACCTTGGAGCCAATTTACTTTTAAGTCCAAATCTCATGACTCCGCATCTAAAGAACACTTGATCACAAACTTTGAACTCTATTTCGTATCTTTTTGAGTCCGCATAACTTTTCTGACGACTCTGCATAACCTTGAGTCTTTCCCGAATTTTATTAATCTTCTCAGTAGTCTCTTGTGTTCATTTTGGCCCAAGAGTAACACGCTCCTCTGTATCAGACCAACACAAAGGTGATCTACATGGTCTCCTATATAATACCTCATATAGAGCCATACTAAGACTAGTTTGGTAGTTGTTATTGTAAGCAAACTCCACTAATGACAGATGATTATCCCAGCTTCTACCAAAATCTAGTATACAAGAGCGAAGCGTGTCCCTTATAATTTGAATAGTCCTTTCAGATTGGCTATCTGTTTGAAGATGATGAGCTGTACTGAGATTCAGTTTTGTTCCCAAAGCTCTTTGTAAAGCTCTCCAAAACTTAGACGTAAGTCTTGGGTCTCTGTCAGAAACTATACTTGATAGTACTCCATGTGATCGAATAATGTTATCGATGTAGAGACGACTAAGTTTATTGAGTGAAAAATCAGACCTGATCAGTATGAAATGAGCTGTCTTTGTCATCCGATCAACAATCACCCAACCTGCGCCGTTCTTTCTTTGGGTTATTGGCAAACCCATCACAAAGTCCATTATAATCTTGTCCTATTTCCACTTCAGTATGGGTAAAGGTTGTAGCAGTTCAGCTGGCCTCTGGTGTTCTGCTTTAACTTGTTGAGAAGTTATGCACTTAGCTACATAAGTAGCTACATCATGCTTCATCCCATTCCACAAATACTATCGTTTTAGGTCATGGTATATCTTTGTACTACCAGGATGTACTGCAAACTTGGATTTGTGAGCTTTAGTGAGAATAGTCTCTCTAAGATGAGGATCATTTGATACGACTAGCTTTCCTCTGAAAAGTACAAATTCTTCTCTATTTGAACTCCAACTTTCTAGTTGTTCACCATTTTCGAGTTGATTCTAGATCGTTCTCAACTTTTTATCTTGCCATTGACTATGCTGCACTATATGGAGAAGTGCTGGTATGGCCATAATATTACTAAGATAAGCAGCTTCATCAGTCTCGAAATACTGCAAATTGTAATCACCAATTGCCACTGAGTTCTTCTAATCTTGAAAAATAAGTGCAACTAACATATCATAAGGTTTCTACTCAAAGCATTAGCAACAACATTGGCTTTGCTAGGATGGTATTGTAGTTCGAAGTCATAGTCTTCCATGTATTCAATCCATCTATACTACCTCAAGTTTAAGTCACGTTGAGTGAAGAGATATTTCAAACTCTTATAATCAGAGAATATGCCAAATTTCACACCATACAAATACCATCCCCAAATCTTGAGAGCAAAAATCACCGCTGCAAGCTCCAAGTCATGGATAAGATAATTCTTCTTATGTGGCTTTAATTAACGAGAAGCATAAGCTACTACCTTACCATTCTGCATCAAGACACATTCCAATCTAGAACTGGAAGCATCGGTGTATACTACATAAAGTCCATTACTATTAGGAACAGTAAGAACAGGTGCAGTTGTCAATCTTTTCTTCAATTCTATGAAAGCTTCTTCAAAATCGTCATTTCATATGAACTTGACATCTTTTCTAGTTAATTTCGTCAAAGGCAAGGTAATTCTTGAGAAATTTTTCACAAAATAATGGTAGTAGCCCGATAAACCGAGGAAACTTCTAATCTCAGCCACATTCTTCGGTCTTTCCCACTTTAGAATAGATTCTATCTTAGCAAGATCGACTGAAATACCCTCTTGAGAAATTAGATGCCCCAAGAATTTCACTTCTATCATTCAGAAGTCACATTTGGATTTCTTGGCATATAGTTGATATTCTCTCAAGGTTTGAAGTATAATCCTCAAATGTTCAGCATTATAATCCTCAAATGTTCAGCATACTTTTCTTGAGTCTTGGAATATATCAAGATGTCATTAATGAAAACAACTACAAACCAATCCAGATAAGGTCTGAAAATTCTATTCATGAGATCCATGAATGCTGCAGGAGCGTTCATCAGACCAAATGGCATAACCAGGAACTCAAAGTGACCATAACGAGTCCTGAATGCGGTTTTCGGTATGTCCTCCTTTCGATCTTCAACTGGTGATAACCCGATCTAAGATCAATTTTGGAAAAGAATCTAGATCCATCCAGTTAATCAAACAACTCATTAATCCTTGGCAGAGGATACTTATTCTTCATAGTAAGCTGATTCAACCTTCTGTAATCAACACAGAGTCTGAGCGTACCATCAGCTTTCTTGGTAAACAACACATGAGCATGCTATGAAAAAGTACTGTTTCTTATGAATCCCTTTGATAAAAGATCATCCAGTTGACTTTTCAACTCAATCATTTCTGCTGGAGCCATGCGGTAGGCTGGAATAGAAACTGGCTGAGCTCTAGGAATTAAATCAATACAGAACTCGATCTCTCTGTCAGGTAGTAGTCCTGGTAAATCCTCAGGAAAAATGTCTGGAAACTTGCTAACCATTGATATCCAAAAGGTGTTGATCGACATTCTCCATCTTATCACTAATGGCAAATAAATTCCTATAATATTCGAGTTTCTTCCTTCCACCCATGCATACTTTCAGAATCGAACTTGGTTTCAAAGGATCCAATCAAACTTGATAAACAACGGAGATCACCACTGAATTTAGAGCACCCAAAAAAGTTGGGATAGACATAAAATTTGTCGAAAATAGGTCCCGACACGGGACTGGCCTGCGGCACGCAAAATGGCACTATTCAAGAGCTATTTTCTTGATTTTCGTGCCACTTCATAATATAATGATATTTTATATCAAAATTTATGTCCGACCTCACTGAGTCCAAATTTGAAGTCAGAACACAGTTTCGAGGTCCCGGAGCATTAAATGGGTTCAAAAATCCAAAAATTATAAAAATATCACATTTTGGAAATATTTAGAAAAATATCACTTTTTTAATTCGAAAATTAATGTACTTCCGGATACCATTTCAACACTTCAAAATCATGATTTTTCTTTTTTCATCCTCCTCTTTAGCGTGGTAAAAATTTCTCGTGCTAAAAAATTTATTTCCAAAATAGTTATAAAAATATGACAAAATTTAATATTGAAATATTGATACAGTAACGAACTTCTCACCAGAGCTGAGTTAGCGACCTTGGATGGTCAGAGGATGGCCTATGAAGTGGGACGGTGCGTGAGGCGGCTAGACTGGTGGTGAGCACACGGGTGAACAGTGCAGGGAGAGAGACAGATTCGGTTATGGCTGAGGGACTTCCACGAAAAAGAAAGGGGAAATTAGGGGATTTAAATGCAAATTTTGAAACTGTTGGTAATGGGACATGTGTCAGCCGCTGGTTTAATCGAATATGTAATACCATTGGTTCTCACCCAAAAGTGCTAGCTTGAAGGTACTTTTGGGCTCATGGACCACTATTTAAATACCCATGATGTTCCTAGAGCATACCCAATGTAGGACTTGGGGCGTTACAATCTCCCCCCAGTTAAAGGCCTAGTGTCCTCACTAGGGGGTCCACATTCAATACATTCATTACGATTCTGGCCCGTGGTAACCTTCCAAGGCCCACACAGGTATGGACTGGGTCGGCTTTGAATCTCAAATATAATACTACTGGGCCTCACCCAAAAGTATTAGCTTGAAGGTACTTTTTGGGCTCATGGACTACCACTTAAATACCCATGATATTCTCAGAGTATACCCGACATGAGACTTGGGGAATTACAATAAATATTATAATGCCCTACCTTTGGTGAGGCCCAGTGGTGTTACATTTATTGTAATGCCCCAAGTCCCACATCGGGTATGCTCTAGGAATATCATTGGTATTTAAGTGGTGGTCCATAAGCCTAAAAAGTACCTTCAAGCTAACACTTTTGGGTGAGGCCTAGTGGCGTTACATTTGAGTTTCAGAGCTAGGTTAGTCCATTCCTGTATGGGTCTTGGAAGGCTGCCATGGGCCGAAATCGTGATGAATGTGAACCCCGCCCATAGGAGTTATAAGTGAGCTATTGAATGTGGACCCCCTAGCGAGGACACTAGGCCCTTAACGGGGAGAGATTATAAAACACCACTGGGCCTCACCCAAAAGTGCTAGCTTGAAGGTACTTTTTGGGCTCATGGACCACCACTTAAATACCCATGATCTTCTCAGAGCATACTCGATGTGGGACTTGGGGCATTACAATCTCCCCCTGTTAAGGGCCTAGTGTCCTCGCTAGGGAGTCCACATTCAATAGCCCACATATAACCCCTATGGGCAGAGTCCATATTCACCACAATTCCGGCCCGTAGCAGCCTTCCAAGGCCCACACAAGTATGGACTGGGTCGGCTCTAAATACCAAATGTAACACCATTGGTCCTCGCCAAAAGTGCTAGCTTGAAGGTACTTTTGGGCTCATGGACCACCACTTAAATACCCATAGTCTTCTCAGAGCATACTCAATGTAGGACTTGGGGCGTTATAGAATAACTTCTCAAAATTCGATTTTGGCCACAAATTAGAAAAGATTCTTTCAGTTTAGTCCTTTCTTTTTTAAAAATAATTACAATTTAACCCAAAATGAACCTAGACTCAAATGTGTCCATATTCATCTCAGATATTTTTAATTACATATCCGAAAATTCAAAATTACAAGTTTGCTATTTGACCAAAAATTACACTTTTACCCTTAGAAAATTTAGGATTTTATACATATTATATGGTTTATTAATTTCAAATCTCAATGTTGAAAAAATTGTATTTACAACGTATTATTTGCATGACTGAATGACTTGTTGTTATCAGCTTAATTAAAAATAACTATACTCAAGGGTTTACTAATGATCTTAAAGTGATAAAAAGTCTTATTTATAAATTTTATCAAAATTATCCCTCAACGTCATGTTATCTATCTAAATTGACCCAAATACCCTAATTAAAATGCTCAGATCTTCTTATTTTTGAACCATGGTTACTCAAAGCTTCCTTAGCAGCTCATTCCATGAATTTTAATCGTGATCAGATTTTAAAAAGGTGAGTAATCATCATTAAATCTGATTTTTTGACCTGGGGTTGAATTTTTACTAGATGGTGAAGATGCGAAAAAATAATTTTGGATTTCCAATTTATTTATTAAAAATTAAGAAAGGTCTATTTTTGTAAATGAGTATTATAATCTGTCTTATATTTCATCATGGGCTTTAAAAGATGGTCAAAATCGATAATACTATTACGACTAAGCTTATTTTAAAGATCAATTTCACTAATAGCTCTTGAATTCGTACAAATTTGACTCACAAATTTTTAACTTAGATAGTACACTATTCTGAATTTTGATATTATTGCATTATTTGTCCTCCATTAAGAAATTGTCAAATATATACAACAGTCAATTCAAGGGGCAATAGGGACGCAAAATAATGTTTTGTTTTATGCTGAAAGAGATGGAAAATGCTAATGTAACTAATTTCACCATGATATTGCTATATAAAATCTTGCTTTATAAAATTAAGTGTGTTTTCTTTTCATTTTTCATAAAAATGGTGCCTTTTTAAAAAATAATTTTGATGAATTATAATGTAATATATATTCAATTTAACATTGAAAAAAATGAAAAGTTAATTTCACTAATAATCTCTAATTATTTTTTAAAAACTTTTAGTTCTTGAATTATAGTTTTTGTAAAATTCTAGTCCTCAAATTTATATAAATAATTCATTATTTTTGCATTGATTATTATGCCCCATAAAATTTTGTGACATAAGGGCTAATAGTGCAAAAATTACAAATTCTTGGGTAACATATGATTTAGATTGAAAGTCTGGGGATGATACCATAAATATAATTTAGAAGCCATTAGTAAAATTTAATCTTTATTTTCGTTACCTATATCGTTTATATTTAATTTTAAAAAAAAAACCTGCCTTCAAAAAACCAACTTGATAGACAAACCATGCGTTTTTCTTTTCAAATAAAGGGTCAATGGTACAAATGGTCTCTGAACTATCCAACTTGTGACAATTTGGTCATCAAATTTTTAATTATGGCAATTCAAACCCCTAAACTTTCCAATATGTAGTAATTCATTTTTTTTTTTTGAAAACAGTAATTTAGTTTTTGGACTATCTAAATTATAACTTACTATAGATATAGAAATAGACTGTGTGTCAGATGAAATAATTAGAAAGGAGATATTGACAGAAGCTCACACTACTCCCTACTCTGTTCATCCCAGTACTACAAAGATATATAGGGATTTGAAAATGCATTACTGGTGGCCAAGTATGAAGAAGGATGTGATTTGCAAATTCTTGGGTAACATATGATTTAGGTTGAAAGTCTGGGGATGATACCATAAATATAATTTAGAAGCCATTAGTAAAATTTAACCTTTATTTTCGTTACCTATATCGTTTATATTTAATTTAAAAAAAAAAACCTGCCTTCAAAAAACCAACTTGATAGACAAACCATGCGTTTTTCTTTTCAAATAAAGGGTCAATAGTACAAATGGTCTCTGAACTATCCAACTTGTGACAATTTGGTCATCAAAGTTTCAATTATAGCAATTCAAACCCCTAAACTTTCCAATATGTAGTAATTCGTTTTTTTTTTTTTGAAAACAGTAATTTAGTTTTTGGACTATCTAAATTATAACTTACTATTAAATTTCTAACTAAAAACATACACGAAGAGCATATAATAATATCTATAAGCACATTTGAAAGGTAATTTGAGAATTTTAATCATAAATATGAATAATTACAAAAAAAAAAATTCTCTAAATTTTCAGCTCTAAGAACCCTAAAAAAAGCATATAATATATCTTTCCTTCTCTCTTAATCTTTTTGTTCAGCTTATTTTCCCTTAAGTACATTTCAGAAGCTACAATGTGTCCTCACGTATGTTTTTTGTTAGAAATTTAATAATCGTTTGTAATTTAGACAACCTAATGACCAAATTATTATAAATGAAAAGGTTTAGGCACTTAATTACCACAATTGAGACTTTGAGGATCAAATTACCATAAATTGGATAATTCATGGACCATTTGTGCCATAAACCCTCAAGTAAATGAAAATAAGTTTGGAATAAAAATAATATGTTGCTTTCTTCCTCAATGAGAAAAAGAAAATTTAAGACTACAATGACATTCGTTTAGTTAAAAAGACAATAAAAAAAAAACTTCATAAGATAGTTGTCTTTTATTTAAAAAAGAAAAAAGAAAATACTATTCAAAATATGATTCTCTTTGCTCTTAGAAAGGTCATTCAATGGATTGATATCTCACTATTTCAAACATATTCCATCCAACTCGCATTAAATGCATATCTGTGAAAATGCATCCATTATAATATTAGAAAAAGTTTTCAACAATTTAATTTAACTCACAAATATGTGGAGTGGATTGGTTAATTTTGAGCCATATTAATTAGCTCTTATAATTGGGCTTTATTTTAGCTCTTTGTATTAGTAAAGTAATAATTAGGTGTAGCAACGTGTGTCATAAAAGTTTATACCTTAAATACAATTAATAGAATATTTTACAAAAAGTATACATTATAAATACAAATATAAATTTGTATTCGAGATTTGACCTTGTGTTCTGATTAATTAATATGACCTGTGATTAATTAAAAATAAAGTAGGAAATAATTGGGATTATAGTTAGATTATAAAGAGTGTACAGGTGTAAGAGCTATCACAACACTGTCTACGTGTCGAAGTCCTGATGGACAGTCGATATAGAAAACGACACTTCCCACATCGTCCTTGCCACGTTAGCGGTTGCAGGGATAGCGTACTTACAATATAATAATAATAATGACGTAATAATAATAATGTAAGTATTATCACAATACTGACACTACGTATCGAAGTCCCGATAGGCGGTCGTAATAAAGGACGACACTTCCCACGGCGTCCCTGCACGTAGGCGGTTGCAGGGATAATAAGCTTACAAATCGACGATTATGATAATGCGGTAATGATAATAGTTACTAGTTGACGGAGGCGAATAAACTGACCATAATACTAACTAGAGGTTAAATATAGAAATAAAGGAGTTAGAGATAATAATAATAACAAGAATAATAATATAGATAAGTGAAGGCTAATGAGAGAACACAAAATCCCGAACTTGTACCATAGGTCGAACACGGAGTTCGAGAAAAGTAGCTCGGGGCCCACAAATCACTGAAGTACAGGGGTTAGAGACTGCATACAAGGAAACTTGTAAAATAAGTTAATGGAAAATAGCAGGAAATGGTATGAAAATGATTGACTAGTACGAAAGTAACATAAAACTAATTATTGGGCCTAGGACATGTGAATAAACTAGCATGGGCTCAAGAAGCATACATGCAAAAATAATTAAGCTTATATAAATATTTAGAAAAATACCAATACTAGGGAGACCTGTTGATTAAGATTCACACATGCATAGACATGCAAAGATGGGTACATATTCAAACATACATTTATATAAGCTTAGGACAACAATATGTATACACAAAGATGTGTGCACGTGTAAGTGTAGAGACTTAATAACCAAGTTATATAAAACACATGCAGATACAAGTGAGACAAAGCTAATGGTGATAATAACAAGGAAATAAAAAAAGTAAAAGAATGGGGACTTAGCTTCGGGTTATCAAACAAACCAAGATGGTAGTGGAGATGTTGATTTTAAGGGAACCAAGTGGCGATAAAAGGATGAGGTTTTGGTGACTTTAGATGAGAAATAGATGGTGATACTGGTGGTAATACACCCACGGCTTGGACAAAATAACAAGAGGTGGTGGTGATATTTAGTGGTAATATGAATATAATCAAATAAGACAATGTGGGTTGGTGTTTAATAAAGGAAATATATGGGGAGTGGGGGATGGTGAGAGACACGGATGAACACAAAAAGAGGAGAGATGAAAATCAAAAAGAGAGATGAAGAGAGAAAGAGGCCTGGCAAAAGAAAGAGAAAGAGGTATTGTATTATTGATAGTCCAAGCTCATTAGTTTTCAAATGAGGGCGTTACCTCTCTATTTATAGGCAAGGAATGCCTTATACAATAAGGGGACTTCTACTACAAGGGATTGAGGTGTCAAACACCTATTAGCTAGCTTTTCTTAATGGACAAGAGAATTAGGTGTCAAACTCTTGTTAGCTTAAGTTAGCTTAGTGTAAAAAGACTTAGTTAATAAGTGATCGTAACTACAAGGTCTTGATGAGCAAGTTAGATGCTTCTAGAATTGTGCAGTATTAGTGGATAGCTTGTGCACAAACTACACGTAGCTTGCATGTGATCCAAACGGCATGCAGCTTGGCTTCGACTGGAGAAACCCCCCAAACGGCAAGTAGTTTAGCAACAAGT
Source organism: Trema orientale (assembly GCA_002914845.1). Classification (NCBI taxonomy): domain Eukaryota; kingdom Viridiplantae; phylum Streptophyta; class Magnoliopsida; order Rosales; family Cannabaceae; genus Trema; species Trema orientale. The sequence continues at coordinate 602,281 of JXTC01000038.1, read as the reverse complement.
GACATGTAGTTGGTCTTCAACGACTCGTAGCTTGAGCAAAGGTGAAAGGGGGCTCAAACGACGCGTAGTTTTAGCCAAACTACACGTCGTTTTCTTGAGTTTGTGTCATTGGTCCCATGACACTTGTAGTTTCACTAAGCTTGCTTAAGTTTTGTTGATCCCATGCTTAATTGTTATTAATTCTCATTTTAGGACTAATCCCAAAAATTGGGAAAACCTCAAAACAAAATATATATGATTTTAATATATAATTCTTTTATGTATTTAAATTAAGTGGAGATTAGTTTGTATCGGATACTTTCAAACCAGAAAGGCATCTTAATACAATCCGCATATATAATAGTTATACGTAATATGCTAATTGAATTAGATTGATTTTGTATAGCTTCGATCAATTTATGTGGATTTTGAATGCCCTAACTTCAAAGAAATGAAAATATTAACTAACAACCGATATGTAGTTCTTTAATTACACTTCTCTCGATCTTAAAAGAAAAAAAAACCAATTTTATCAAAGGAAATAACTTGTAGTTCTTTCAAATGGATTGAATGTAAAGTTTGAGATTAAAAAAAAAAAATTCCTTACCGAAATTGATGATAATAAAAATCTTTACATGAAAAAACGACATGTCATTTTCTTTGAGTTGAATTCACTCTTTCAGTTTCAAAATAACTTAAGATCTCATTTTTAATCTCTAATTTTTAAAATATTTAGATTTAGTCATTGAATTATATTTTTTTTCTCTCTTGGATGGTTTTCTTTTTCCTAGAAAGTCTCTATTTGATTCTTGATCCTTCAGTTGCAAATTTTGCTTTTATGAATTTTATATTCTTTTGTCTCAATCTTGATACATGATTTATAATAAGATTATTCAAGCTGATAGTAAAAACCAAGACTAAGACCAAAAAGAATAGTTCAGAATAACATAATGTGACAATTAAAAATTCAAAGATACAAACATTAGTATCGTTTAGTTGGGAGTAATAGGATAGAAAAATAATATTTTGTTTTATTGGTCTTTACACATGGGAATAACTATTTGAATGAAATATATTTTCTCTTGTTATGATAGAATTGTCATTCCTTAGTTACATGGGAGGAATACCTATTTCATTCCATAGTTAAGTCTTTAATCTGTAATTGTCTACTAAATTTAAATTTAAAATCACTTAATTTTATCTTTCTTNTATTGTTATAACTTTTTCACTGTAAAAATAATTTACCCAATCCAATCTAATGCATTAATTATGCATATTTCAGAAATTTTTTCATCTTATTTAGATGTATACACATTATTAAATAGTTATATTTTTCATCTTTGGATTTTGTAGACTGAAAATAAGATTATTTTTCATGACAAAAAATAAGATTAACCCTTCAAAAAATAACCAATTTATGAAAAACGAACACACGTTTTATGACTCGAATATTGGAGACAAGTCAGGCAACCAGCATGTGTCTCCTTTAACTTAATCGAAAACATATTGGTTTTCATTTTCTACTTAATGGAGCAATATTTTAAACAAAATAACAAGAAGTCATTGTTTTTACGTTCAAGTAGAAAAAAATAATGCCGTTTCATTTCGAACGACATCAAAATTTACGGTGTCGCTATTCTGAGATGCCATTTATTTCAATTTCCTTTTACTGGACCCCAACGAGAAAGGCTTTTTCTTCCAATTATTTATATTAATTTCAAATATGACTTCATCAAGACAAATTTTCCCCCTTTTTTCTTACCTTTTTGTTATAGATAAAATGATTCTGTCAACTTTAACTCTCGCTCAGAAACATATATATATATATATATATATATATATATATATATATAATATTTAAAAGTAATAAAAATTAAAACACATTTTTTTTATTCGACAAAAAAGAGATTATTTTTTATGTTTGTTCTCCGAATTGCGTAGAGTATCCCAAATGTACCTCTAAAGATTAAATTGTTAAAAATTTTAATAAAAATGATATTTCATATTATACTTCATATGAGCTTTCAACAAAAAGGGTCAATAAATAAATAAATAAATAAAACCCAAAAAAAACAAAAAAACCCAAAAACAAAAAAAGGCTTAAACTTGTTATGAAGGCACTGTGAGGTGAGGTTGTATGTGCAGCAGAGCAGGGCCTTCAGCCCCCAAGTCCCAAGTGTTGGGTGCTTAAGAGGAAGAGCTGTACGGAGAGCCCCAAACCCAAAAACCCGTAAAAAGGTAATGACGTGGGGAGGATCTTCTTCTTCTTCTTCTTCTTCCTCTTTGAGCTTTTTATTTAAGTTTTCTCTATCGATCCCTCATTCTTCCATATTCACCCTTCTCTCCCTTCTTCTACAGTTTCTTTCATACCTATCCTCTCCTCTCTCTTACAGCTGGGTTTCACTGTCATCCATGCCCATTCCGGGTTCTGATCCAATTCGCCTCCTCTTTATTCCTTTTTCTTATTCCCCAATTCTCTTCCAATTTTTATCTCTAATAATAATATCTTCCTTATTGATTTTGGGTTTCTTTTGTGTATTATGTCTTCATATTCAATCTTCAATTTCTCATCGCAAATGGGTCTTACTGTTTAAGTATGTGTATTAATTTTCATTTTTCTGTAACGGGTTTCTGCCAAAATTGATGAGTTGAATGTAAAGTTTGTGAAACGAAGTCACCCAGTTGTTGTATTGTATTTGAATGCGTTATGGGTGAAACAATAGCCAAACTATGTCATTTTTGTTGCTTTTATTAGGCCTTAACCAAATGAAGCACTTTGTACTGTTTTACAAGTTATGTGAAATTTTGATCTTTTGAGGAATTCATCAGCTTAGCTTAATGTGTTTTCTTTTTTTTTTTTTTTTTAAGCAGGTGATGATTGATAAGCTTACGAAAGAGATAGAGTGATTACATAACTTCGATGCAGATCTGTCGTCATTGGTTTGCTTTTGCAAGAGAAAATCTTGGACATGCAATATAAATAGTGAAAAAAGCAAACGAAAAAGCCTTACTCAAAGGTGTTTTGGATCGCCTGTGGATTCAATCTAAGTTTTCTCTCTTTGCGAAGGCGTTATCAGCTTACTGATAACAGGGCTGTTGTCCATTCAAGTAAGTTGGTACCGTCTTTGCACCATGCCATACTACATCCAGAGACTCTACAATACTTGCAAAGCTTCGTTTTCCCCAAATGGGCCTGTTTCGGAAGAAGGCCTTGAAAAAGTTCGTGCAATGCTAGGTACAAACAAATGATCCCTTTGATTGTTCCTTGATTATTCAACTTACTGATTGTTTCTTTCTTTTTCTTTATGGTTCAGTATCACAGTTTTCTATTTAGATTCTCTTGTATAGTTAGAGTATTTGGGAAAGGACATGATTATTAAAAAGAAATATTAAAAAAAAAAATTGAGTGTGATATACTTTATAGAAATCTTGAGCACCGTGAAAAGCTTGTTTTTACAGGTATTAGTTTTCCTCCTACTTGATGTCATGGTCAAATTATATAATGCCACCATCGCTCATCAACGGAAAGAGCTCGAGATTGGTTAACTTGCTGTGCAATTTAGTTCCAATGGAAATCTGTGAGCAAGTGATTTGTAGAATTCATGATTCAACCTATAAAGCTTGAATTTTTTGCAAGCTAATTATAAAACTGAATGGAGATTATATGACACGTACAAAGCTTGAATCTTTTGCAAGCTAATTATGGAACTGAATGTAGATTACACTCTTAATCTTTAGCATAAATTTCATCAAGTCAACAAACTATCATTTTAAAACTTTTTAAAATATCTTATTGTTTACTCTGAAACAGTCCCATAAATAATCATGTTATTTTTTGTTTTCCTGCATTCTTTATACTTTCTAAATCTTAGTTTCGGTTAAACTCTCTGTTTAGATTGAAGTAGACTATTAGGCAATGACAAGTAATATTTAAGAACTCGTTCAAGGAAGCTTAAAAATATTTCACCGCAGGTTTTATATAATGTTGTCTAAGAGTGTGTTTGGTAGGAGGGAGAAGTGGAAGGAAGGAGAGGGGTGAGGGGATTATTAGATAAATTTGAGTTTATGATGGTTGTTTGGTAGGAGGGATTTTAGAAGGGAAGGAATTAGAAAAGGGATTTCAAATCCTTAAACCCTAAACAACTTTTAATCCCTTCAAAATAAGAGAGATTTTAGGAGGGAGATGATCACTCAAGTGGTTGAGTGGTTATTCTAACCATAATTTTTCCCCTTCCTTCCACTTCTTCCTCTTGCCAAACAATGAAGAGGATTTTGGTCTTCTCTCCTTTCTCTCATACCAAACACTATGAAGGAAGAGTGCTCTCTTTTCTCTCTCACTTCTCTTCCCTAGTTAGTATAGGTCCCCATCCTTCGTGTCATCCCTCCCTCCTACCAAACATAGGCTAAAGGAAGCATCACAAAGTCTAGGCCTCTGTATGTGTGACTTTAAAGTTTCTCATTATTTACCGAGCATATAATCGGCTTACTTTGATGAATTCCTAGAGGTGGATGCACACTACCAATCTGATATGGGGTAACATTTTAAGCCTTCTAGATTATGATTCATCAAATATGGTTACTCAAGCTCGGACAATAGAAATAGGCTGTCAAGTCAGTGTAGCTTGATACAGAAATACCCTTACTTTGCTTCGATTATGCCTACTAATGCTACTATAATATTTCTACACATTCATGCTGATTATATTAATTCTAAAATAAAAAACTCATTAAAGAAGAAAGAGTTCTGTTATCTGTTGACTAGTTTCTTTTGAAAAGGTTGTTTTACAATGAGGGAGTCATGAGACTCATGACAACCACTCTCTTATTGTATAAAAGTACTGACATATAATAAGGTGTGTTGGACAATCCCAATGGATTATGGAGTATCCAACTACTGATATTGTTAGTCACATCTTGGATATATGTGTGTTTGTGTATATATTTGTATGAAGTGCCTATGAAATCTTTAGTGGCATCAGTTGCATCCTAGTGTGTATATAATATGGGTCTTGCTTCCTGTATTTGCCCTTATTACAACATTGTTGTCGTAGTTCCTATCTCTCTTGATAGTTGAATCAAGGGGGTCAAATCTTTTTTGTTCTATTTATTCTCTTCTTTTTTTCTGTTTCTGCTTGAGTTTGAATTGTTGTTGGATTTCAATGTGAAGTTCTTCTTTACATGGTGCCCTTTTTTATCTTTAGCTTCAAGCTGCACTCAGTTTTTCCTTTTCTGCTTGAGTTTGAAAAGCTGTAACTGGGTAATGATTGTCATTTTGTGTGATTTTACGGTCTTATTAAACCCTATCAAGAATTTTCGATCGCTACTGGCTGTTATTTGGTATACACTATGTGGTTTCATCGGTCATATGAGTCTAAGTGTTCATTGTAAAAGAAATACTCTTATGCAGCTGTACTCTGGTTATGAGACTGAAAGGTTTTAATGTGACTCTGGTTGGTGAGGTATAGTTGATCAGAAGTGACCACATAGTGATTCTTTGTGAAGGTTTGCCTGCCATGTGTATTGTTGAATTGGAGAGTGATAACTATACAACCTTTAACAACTTGTATTCAGTTCTTTCAATGTACTTTTGTTGACAGTTTAACCAGAGTAGCTCACTCTCCACATTTTGGACCAGTTGTACAGTACTTTGTCATTTCTCTGTGTTTGTAGGTCAGATCTGCACATACATTATGGTTTATACTTTGGGTAGAAATTGCTCTACTCTGTGATAACTGATAAGCTTTTTTGAAGAAATTGTTACTGCGTGTTGTGTATTTGTCCACATGTTAAATGATATATATATATATATATATGTTCGTTGCTTAAACACACTGAACTCGTTGTTTAGACCATATATAAAAAGGCTTCTACACCTCATGCTTTGTGATTTGTACCTATGTAGAATTCTAGGATACAAGTATTTATGACTTATTAGGTATCTGATATTTATCCTTTGTCACATGCATTCTCATGGTGCCATCACCACCCTCCAATCTAGTACTAGTTTTCCACTGTTTAACCCTATGTATAATTTTGTTTCAGAAAAAATCAAGCCTTCTGATGTAGGTCTAGAACAGGAGGCACAATTGGTACGTAATTGGTCTGGTACTTTGCCTGAACGTAATGGACGACATCAATCACTGCCACCAATCAAATACTTGCATTTACACGAGGATGACAGCTTCTCTGTAAGCACTGGGCTTTAAGTAATCAATTGTTATTTTTGAGGGCAAAAAAGTCATCTATTGTTGATTAAAAATTTGTACCTTTTTTTTAAAAAAAAACATTTAATGCAAAAAAGGAAAAAAGTCGTATCATGGCTCTGATGCTAGAAACTTCCAGTTTATATGTTTCCATAGAATTAAAGCTGATCATGTCATGAAGCTTTGTTGAAATTTATCGATGTTTGAAATATTTTCACAGATAGGAATTTTCTGCATGCCACCTTCCTCGATCATACCTCTCCATAATCATCCTGGAATGACTGTGTTGAGCAAGCTTATTTATGGCTCATTGTATGTTAATTCCTATGACTGGCTTGATATACCGAGACCAGATGATCCTTTTGAAGGTGTGTTTTCCCTTTCTGAATCTTATAACCTGATTACTTTGATCTTTTGATTCCTGCACCCTCCATAAGCAGAACTTTTTTGGGGTTTCCTTGAAAACAGTGAGATATAAAAAAACCAAACCGCTGCAAAATCAAGACATAAGATTTCATGGGTCTGCTAGTTCACATATAACTGTATTGTACATATACACACACAGTACGTCTATGCAAGCTTGGAAGTTAGAACGGTACATGGCCTCGGGTTATGCACTTATGCTCAATGGTGGAGGCTGGTAGCTACCTTTTTTTTTGGGGTTTGTTTTGAAAAAGCTAGGGGAGAGTGTTAACAAAGAACATTTCACCAATTAAAAATACTTCACTTATATATATATATATGGGCCTGTTTGGGATAACTTTTACTTCCTAAAGTAAAAGCTTCAGAAGATCTTCCTGTAAAAGCTAGTGGGTCCATGCTTCATTAAAAAGATCTTCTAATTAAAAAAAGATCTTCTGACAATTCATCTAAATACCCCCAAAAGTAACTTTTGGGCTCCAAAAGATCTTTGGAAGCTATGCCAAACAGGCCCATATATATTGCCTCATTGGTATGATATTATTTTCTCAATATTTTTGAATAGGGTGGTTTATGCATCTCGATAATGTTGTTGGGAAGGGAGAGCTGGGTGCTGTAAAATATTAAAGGGTTTTGAGAAAGTTTTGAGACGTTCACTTTTGTTTCCATGAGTGAATGTGGGGTTCCTCAGATTGCTTTCTTCTGATTTAGGAGTACTTAGGTTTGCTCCCTTTTCAGATGTATGTATGGCAGGCTAGGAACACTCCCCAATCCTTATATGTTGTGCCTAAGGATTGGGAGCTTGTGGTTTACGTAGGTTTCTGATTATAAATGACTTGGGATTTATGAAGTTAATTAGATTAGATTTTGATGACTGAAATCTGTCAATACCTAAGGATTCTGATAAGTTACGTGCACATGTGATCCCAGAATTGCTAAGTATAATTTAACCTGTGTTGACAGCAAAACAAAAACATCAGAAGGGAAGAGGTTACCTAGTATCTAGGGTCTTCAAACACTATTCTTGAACATGAACAAGGCTGAAAATGAAAGAGGAATCTGTGGTATGCCTGAAATGCGCACAGCTAAAATCTGTATACAAAGAGATGCATTTAATTTGCTTGTTTCAAACAAGACATTTCTGATTCTACTATTTAGTTTGTATCTGCTCTATTGCCATGTTTCAAATGAGCATAACCACAGTTACATGGGGCTACTGCTATGTGGTTGTGTGGAGGCCATAAAATAGTGAAGTTGAACAGTACTAAGTCAGCTGAAGCTTGTCACACTGTTGAGTGTTGGGCTTGCCAGCTATGGCTGTGCCCATGTTTTTTTCCCCCTGCATTTGACCGAGCATTGAATGTACCTAGTACTGGCTTATGGACAAAGCTGACAGTAATCACAAAGAATAATCACAAAAACAGCACAAAAAGAACAACAAACAATACTACGTTATGAGCCTTCCAACTGCAGATGAAAATAATTAAAAACAAAAACAAACATGTGATTGCATGGCGTTGATGATCTCGGCCCTTGACAGAATAAAAAGAAATGAAAAATAGTCAGCTGATTGCCTTGTGTTGTTTTTCCATGAAATCTAACTGTCAATGCTGTTTCCAGTGAATTAATGGTGGCATATTAACCAGTGTAGCTAAACACTCTTTATCTGCGTCTATTTCCAGTTCCACTTTTTCTTGGCTGTTGACTGAATTTTAGCCACAAGTTGTACCTTATTATTTGCAGCAAGACCAGCAAAGCTTGTTAGAGATACCGAAATGACAGCACCCTGTCCGGCAACAATACTTTATCCAACAACCGGAGGCAACATCCATTGTTTCAGAGCACTGACTCCCTGTGCTATCTTTGACATCCTATCTCCGCCGTACTCATCAGAAAATGGACGACATTGCACTTATTTCCGGACGTCTCCAAGAAAAGACTTGCCTGGTAATAAAAGCCTTATTTTGATTACCAAGTAATGCAGTTTCTATTTTTCCCACCACCTGATAAAAAATGTGAATGCTTTTACTTGAATGAGTAATTTCAACCATAATTCATTGGATCTATGCTTTGTTGGGATGAAGGTAGCCTTGAGTTGGATGGAGTTGCAATCCCGGAAGTGACATGGTTAGAGGAGCATCAACCTCCTGACAACTTTGTGATTCGGAGAGGGCTGTACAAGGGTCCTGTTATTAGAACTTGACAATTTCTTATTTTGGTGTTCCTTACATTTTAGTCAAATTTGCTTTACATGATAGGAAACATTGAGGGGGCTGTGGTATATGAGTGGTTGAAACGGCCATGGCAATAATGTTTTTGGGTATGTAAGTTGGGCATTTGGCTTTGTACATAATAAAACAGCGGTGCACTCTTTGATTTACTTACTGACCTCACATTAAACTTGTAGAGTAGTCTCTGAAAGTTGGGAAACAATTCTTGGTGAAAGACGATTCATCTCAGAATTGGTTTGTTTAATGACAATAATGATATTAGCTATTTTAGCCTTTGCTTCTTCTTTTCCCCAAATATCCTTTGGTTGATGAAGAGAAGTATATTTTAGTCACCAAGGTAATTCGGTAAGATTGAGTTTGCTGGATCTCCCAAGCATTTTCTTTCATATGCTTAATCCGCTTATGCAGCCATTCTCAAGTACCAGTGGGGTGCCAATGCTGGTCCTGTAAAAGCTGTTTGGTTCGATCAACATCGGTCCCTTCTACGTATGTAATCTTCATTATAGTTTCAAGAATATTCTCTGTACATGGAAGTTTAGACTTTGTGGTTTGTGTTAATCTCAGTATTTGATTTTCTCTTTCAACTATTATCATATTATTAACTATTAGTTATTTGGATTTCTAGCTATGAAGCTGTCCCTGTAGTTAGCTTACGAACTTAAATTCTGAATAAGATCAAAAGCACGATCTTAATATTTGGTCTCAAAATTAACCAGGTTATGATAACATAGGGGATTTCATAGTTAATACAAGGGAATTAAGAGGTGAGGTGATTTAAGTGGGATTTTCTTTTGAGATACTTTTACTTACTCATAAACACGAGGACTAGGAGTAGATTAGAGTGACCAGTGGATCTTTATTTTTTTAATTGGCTAGGACTGAGGGTCTAGTGGATAAATATTTCAGTAATGGCACAAATGTACTTGAACCATCCAATTTGTGGCAATTTGGTCATGAAAGTTCTAGTTGTAGCAATTAAGTCCCTGAATTTTCTAATTTGAATCAATTTGGTTACTGAATTGTCTAAATTGTAACTTGCTGTTAAATCTTTGACCAAAAACACATGTGACTATGTGAGTAGCATGTGGTAGTATATGAAAATGTATTTGAAAGGTAATTTGTGAATTTTAAGCATAAGAATGAACAATCACTCAAAAATTTTCTCTAAATTTTCAACTTTAAGAACCATAAAAGAATGCAAATTTCATTCTCTCTAAATCTTTTTGATCAACTTATTTTTCTTTCATACACTTTCAAATGCTACAATGTGTCCCTCATATGTATTTTTGGTTAAAAATTTAACAGCACGCTATAATTTAAACAGTTCAGAGACCAAATTGCTTCAAATTAAAAAGTTCAATGACTTAATTACCACAGTTAGAATCTTGAAGATCAGATTGCCACAATTGAATTGTTTAGGAACCATTTGTGTCATAATCCCATAATCCCTGCATATGATATAATAAAAAGACTATTGGACACTATCGGAGGGAATTTTTTGAGATTCTAAATGATAATCGAAAGGGTTATAACTCAAATATATACTCCACTAGTGAACAAATAATTGGAAATTGGGCCTTTTATGGCATTCTTAGAAAAAAAAAATTGGGAAAAAGACACCTAGTATTACCTTTTGATAAATAATACTAAGAATACTCTGTCCAAACTTTTACTTATTTTTGTAATACTTTTTTTTAGAAAAATAACAAATTCTTGCTAAGAAAGACCAAATAACGTTTTAAAATTTCTATTTTTTCTTGTTTCTTTTTCCTTTTAGTTTATTTGTAGCTGATCATTCTTAAAATTAATTACCAATTTATTATTAGAAATTATAAACTAATTAATTTTTAGAAACTAGAAACCAAATTGGTTACTAAAAACCAACAATCATATTAGTTTCCACCATAAATATCATAACTATTTAGTTAATAAAAATTAAAAACCAAATTAGTTTCTATTATAAATAATAGAATTGTTTGATTAATTTAATTATTGATTACTAGAAACCAATTTAGTTATTGGAAACTAGTTGCCAGAATCTAAAAACTAATATATATTTCTGTTGCTTTTACTTCAAAAATATAATTACTTAATTTGAGAACTTGATCATATTCTTCAGCGCCATTATTCAATGCGTCATCTAATTTTTGCTATAGGGCAATCTACAAAAAGGAAATCACAATAGTTTTCAGGAAACTTTCATTGTTTACTGTAATTTGAATAAGAAACCATAATGGTTTCTAGGAAACTTTCGTGGTTTCTTGTGATTTACTTAGCTACAGGACATTCTGCTAAAAGAAAATCATTGATGATTTCTAGGAAATCTTTATGGTTTCCTATGATTTATTTAGCTACAGGATATTCTGCGAAAAAGAAACTACAATAGTTTCTCGGAAATGTTCGTGGTTTCATGTAATTTACTTACGTATAGGACATTCGGCTAAAGGAAACCAAGCTGGTTTTTAGGAAACCTTTGTGTTTTCCTGTAATTTACTTACGTATAGGACTTTCGACTAAAAGAAACCAAACTGGTTTCCAAGAAACTTTTGTAGTTTCCTATGATTTACTTAGTTACAGAACATTTCGCTAATCAGAAACCAAACTAAACTAAATTGGTTTCTAGGAAACTTTTGTGGTTTCCTAATAAAAATAAGATGGCTTATTTACTAAAATGCCACCGCATTTTTTAGCTTCTAAAGTATTTATAAAAATGCCATAAAAAGATCGTACGAATTTTTATTATTTTTTAAAAGTCGTAAATTTGGTAATATTTTTTGAAAAATAGGTATAAGTGTCCAAAACCCAAAAAAATTAGAAAAAAATTTTGAAAAATACAGTAGTTTGTGTTTTTCTAAGTCAGTATGGTTTTTATTAGAAATACACTATTTTTTAGAAAATATTTAGGAAAATATCATTTTTTAAAATAATAACTAATAACAAATAACTAATTTCCAAAAACTGGTAACTAGTGACCAAATGTATTTATAATTAGTATATAACTAGTAACTGGTAACCAATAACCAGTTTTTAGGAACTGGTAACTAGTAATTATTTTAAAAAATAGTATTTTTCTAAAAAAATTTTTAAAATGAATATTTTTCTAATAAAAATCGTACAGAAAATTGAAAAAAAAAGAGGAAACTACATAAGATGCCCCTTTTTGGCATCATGTGTTAGTATATACCCCTTTTTAAAAGTTTTAACATTTATATCCCAGATCTAATTATTGAAATCAATGTGTTCTAGCTTCTTGTCAATGCAACGGAGCTCGGTAACGGAAACGAAACCAGTAGCTTCCTTATCGAGGACCATCAACGAGTTAGCGATAGAAGGTCTTGGGCTTCATTTGCTTGGCCATCAAGTTTTGACAAAGTGATATAATAGATCTGAATGCCATGGATTACTTCTGATTCGGTCGACAATGGAGGTCGTTGGATGGCAAAGCTCGTCAAACGACGAAGTCTTTGAGCGTTGTGAGAGAGAATGCAGATGTGAGAGAGTTTGAAGTGTGTAAAGTTTGGAAGGGTACTTTTGGTATTAGGAAAAATCTAATTAATAAAAGGGATATTGATGTAAATAATTTGAAAAAGGGATATCTACTAAAGTAAAACCCAAAAAATGGGGCATTTTTGTACAAATCCCAAAAAAAAAATCTGATCTCCGTACTTCTGTAATTTTTTTTTTTTTGGGTAGGTAAAATGTTAGAACCTCCTAGCTATAATCTATAGAACTTAACGGGATCTCACATTAGAATGCAAAAAAGACACTCCGCAAACTATTTAATACAAGTACACTATGACACAATAGACATGTGATACAATCGTGTGAACTCTAATATAAAGTACACAAATTATGATACAGCTCCTCTCTCTCTCTCTCTCTATCTCAAGCTAGTCAGATCTCATATGGTGCCTATGTTCGCGGCGACTCTTTTGCCAACGCAGCAGAGAGACCATCTTACCTATAGATCCTTTTTTATATTTCCGTCTTATTTTTTTACATGAATTATGTCCAACCTAACATTTTATATCAATTTGAGCAATTGTCTATATTCCCTTCATCTCTCAAATCGAAGTCTTATGATACGTCAACATGCAAAAACATATACATTGGTACATAAAATATTTTTTTTATTGGTTTTCATTCTCTGGCAATTTCTGTAATCCACTCTCTCTCTCTCTCTCATTTGGTTGTTTATTGATTTGCCAAGATTGTTCCTTTCTATTAGTTGATGGTGTTGAATAACAAAGTTAGGAGTGTTAAATTCACTATCTTTTCTCACTATTTGAGTATAGATTCAATTGAAAGAGTATGAATTTAGCGCTCTATAAGGTCGAAGTCCTAGATTTAGAATCTTTAAGCCAGCATATATTATCGATCATACCACATAATGTGGTGATAACAAACATAATATGGGACCAACGTTTTATCTAATTTTTTCATCTTCATCCAATTAATAAATGTTATTAATGTTATTAATTAAATTGTGACAAATTCTTATTCATCAATTAAATTATGATAAGGGATATGACCATAAAGTAGGATTATGAAAGTGGGATAAGAGTTTGGGAAAGGGCTTTCTGTAACGTTATTCCTTATAAGTAGTTACCGAATATAACTATAAGAGATCATTTTTATTAGTTTTCGCTTGATGAGTTCATAAAGAAATGACAATTGTCAACCGAAAACTCCATACATACAAGAGGTGATAGCAAAACTACCTTTTTGTTCTTTATGATTTGGATATACACCGTGATAAACTAAGAAAGAGAATTAGGGAATAAGGACTAACGTAATGTGAAAACCTTGAAATAATTATAACCAATTAGAGATAGCGAGACTCACCAACTTTGTTTTGTTGTACTGGCTAGACTCTATGATTAATTATATATTACGTCGCATACCCCGGTGAAGAAATGTTTTTTGACGGGTCAGACCAAAGCAAGTGGTTCTATATTTTGAATTCTCTGATAATTTATTTTTGTTATTTAGTGTAATCTCTGAACATTTATTAATTAGACCGAATAATAATTAGAGATTAGAGAATTCCTCATTTTTCTTAACTGCACGAGACCCAATTTCCTTCTCTCCCGCATACTCTTTCCCATTAAAACTCTTACTTTAATCCTTCGAATATTTGTCTTACTATATTTATATAAATAGCTAGAATCTCTCTCTCTCTCTCTCTCTCTCTCTCTCTAAATTACAGCTAGCTAGGTCTTCATCAAATGCGGCTAAAGATGTCACATATTTCTAGTCAGTTTCGGGTGTCATTTAGCCAAACCTAATCCTGGAGATGATGCCTATTTGGGACTTTCTCCTCCCCAATAAAAGAAATAAATAAATGAATAAATCGTCTCTCTTATGTCACGACAAAAATATTTAAATTCTTTCAAAGATGCCTTGAAAAGTAAATTCTTGGTCATTTAGGAAAAAACATGGAGAAAACAGACAACAAAATAATCCAAGGGAATATCAAATGGATCGTATCATTAATTATATAAGCTGATCTCTTTCTTATAATTCCCTAATCCCTACGATCGAGCAAGCTAGCAATGTATACTATTTATTTATTTGTTTTGTTTGTTTTTAGCTCCTCGTCGATCTCTTCCAATTTTCACCCCTCCTCAAAGTGTTGCCTCAGTGTATGTATTAACTCCAACCGTCATTAATCATCCTAAACTCCTAGTCATGTTTTTAATTATATACAATTATAATATTTATTTATTTATTAGGTGCCTTCCCAAGGGCTATTTTTGTTTTACGCCATCAATGAGTATGTACATTGATCAATTTAAAAATAGTCTACAATAACAAAATAATTCTACATTTTTCCATTTTAATTCTAATTCTTGTAAGGAAACTAATTTTTCATAAATATGAATTAAATAAAAAGATTTCATTTTAGTTTGGGTAAAGATTGAGACATTAAAATCTTACCAGTTATATGTATCATTTTTAGTCACATAAATTTAATTGATGTGGTCTAGACTAAATTTTAAAATAAAGAATGGTACATAAATTTAAGTGGTGTGATCTTACTTTAAAATAAAAAATAGTTGAAGTGCATATCATATAAGTTTTTGGTACATGATTTTGAAGTAATTAGTGTCTCTATCATTATTCTTTTAGTTTATCTTAAATCACATTCTTTTTCTTCTCTTTTTTTTTTTTGTTTCTTACATTTTTTTATTTTAATTTGAATTAATGGAGTGAAATGTTTTATTGAATTTAATTACCCTCCTTTCTTTTTGGAATTAGTAGGTGTGATTTTATTACTTGTTTAATTTTTTTTAAAATTTTGAATTGATATTTTTTTATTTAGTTAGTTCTACTATAAATTATTTTAAAAAAATTAATTATTAATAATGTCTCTTTTCATTGGTGTCAAATGTGTTTTTTGTTTTTGTTTTTAAACGTGCACTCTTTTATATTTTACTTTTTGTAAATTTAGTCAATATGAGTTAGATTTTATTTAGAATTTAATTATCTAATGCAGAATTATAATTAGTGAGGTATGGAATGACAATTGAAATATTAGCAATCATTTAATAAAAACCTATCCAACTCACGTAGTACTTTAGTGTATAATGTGTTCTTGTTAATTTAAAATTAAACTTCACTACTCAAATTTTTTGAATTAAATTTTATTTAGAATTTAATTATCTAAGGCAGTATTAAAATTAACTGATGTATAAAATTTAAAAAAGTTCCAACTGGTTTAGTAAACATGTTACCCGCCATATAAAATAATACATGATCTTCTATTTTTAGTTAAGTATTAAATACATTAGAATTTTTGGTCCAATTACTAAATTCATTATAGTCATTAGATTATAATCAAAATATTATATGTAAATAGTGTGATACTTATTGAAGAAGCACCCTCAATTATTTATTTAATTATTTACATATATAATCTATAAATAAATAATTAAAAGAATAAATAAATAAAAGGGTAAGTGGTGTTTGATTGGAGAAAAAAATAAATAAGCTATATAGTAATGGCACACACTGAAAGTGATTTTGGACATTTTTTTTTTCAGGTTTTGATATTAATCTTTACTCCTGATCAGACTTTAATGTTATAGATGTATGTACTTTCTTTGTTATATTATGAAAATTTAGCGCCAATACTTTATTTAATTGCTCTATTTGCATGGCATATTTGGGTCATGCTATATCAGCATGCCAAATTTGCAACCAAAAAAAGGGTGACCATGAATCTGATTGGTGATTTTAGACGTTTGTCCGTATTTTGATTGATAATGATTTTTTTAACCCCCGATATCCGAATTGCATGAGACTCTATCGGGTCATGCTCCAATGATCGACCCTGGCAAAAAAGAGTAACTACGTAGGCTAAGCCTGCTGCTAAGATCTAGAGATGATCATTATCACGATCAAGGCATAAATATCAACATCGTTAACATGTTGTTGAGGACAGGAATGCTGAGAAGATGGTTTCAAATATTATCATAGTGGAAGCTGCTAGGATGATTTAAGAGACTACTAATAATAAACTAGTGGAACCGGATATCGATACAGAGACAGGATTTTTCTTCAAAATTAATCACGTTCAGGAACAACGTGCTGAGGGCCATACTGTAAAGAGTCCAACACAACTAGGATTCTATATATAGTTGTACACGTATTAAGAGTTTGGGATAGTATAGGATTCTATATATTATAATTTTGGAGAAAAATAGGCGGAAAAAATTGGTTTAAGTAGATGTCTATGTTTTGAAAGTTATAACTAAATGTTTATTTCTTTTAAACCTTTAATTGTAGAATATGTTGTTGTTTTGGGGTATTACTAAATTTCTGGGATTAGTCATTAAATCTAAAATTAGACCTAATAAATTATATGACAAACATAATTTAATGAGTTAATTAAGAAAATTTGATGTACCAAAATTGCATTAGACAAGAGAGGACTATGACATCCCAAGATAAGTGTCAATCTCTTATTGAAAAAGTTGTTAAATTCATGCTATATCATCAAGGAGTATATGCCACATCACAATGACGCCACGTGTCATAACATACAAGGCCATACGTTAAGTTTTTATTAGACCCTCTTCCTCCTAGTTAGGTGTCAAATTCACTAAAATCTTCATCTTGGAAGATGACACATGTTAACTAATGTGTCAACAACACAAGAGCTCTTAAGCTCGTTCTTACCTATCCCATCGTTTGTATTTCATGTATATGTACAGGTGCTATGTAAGCAATGGGATGAGGGCTTCAGACAATAATACGATATTTCTCTATTTCATATTTTTTTTTATAAAAAAAAAGTGGGCTCTCTTTCTTTCATTTTCTTGTTCTTTCGTATGTCTTTCTTTTTATTTGTTCGGTTCGTGTTCCATACCAAGCAAAGCTCCAGCTTTGATTGATATCAAAGCTTTTATATTTCCCTCATCGAACTGTGAGCCAACCCCACTTTGTCATCATCAATTCTCCTTCGAATTTTCTAGTACGTGAAGCTCTTAAGTTCATTCTCTTTTCTCTTTTGCCGAGACTAAACCTAAGCCCATTTCCTTTAGTCTTCAATTATATAAAGCTTCCTTCCCTTTTCTTTTAATTCATCGAATCTTCATCTTTTGTGGTCTCATGCTCTCATTATTATCATCACTTTGTTATTCTCCCTTAAACCCGTAACCTTACTTGCCTCCACACCACCATCTCATCTTCATATAGGTGTATATATACACATATACACACGCACGTTTATATGTATACATACATACTTATTCACATATACATCTATTCTTGCATCATTATTACTAGTGCCACATATTATATATCATATTAATCTTTGAACACTGAGCTACTCTCCATAACTTCATGCTTGACCTATAACACAAGCTCGAGGTATTGTACTCTCTATTATTATTATTATATATATATTTTGTGCATATATATATATATATATATCTTATATCTCTGTAACTTAGCTGATACTTCAAATTGCTGCTCTAAGTGCGATCAGTTACTTTGCTTCCCCTTCCCCGTAAAATTATCTGTATTATTGCTCTAAATATGATCGGTATACTTTACTCCTATTTTAATTATAGCACACATTTATTTAGTGATCTGTGTTATTTTCCTTTGCAACAAGTCACATTGCCTTTTTTTTTTAATATATATAAATTCTAGCACTTTAAATTTAGCAATTTAATATTATATCTCTTTTCGATGATATGGTTAGTCTTACCATCTCGGAATTCTAACCCTCTAATCTAACTCCACTTGGCATTATGGTTGGTAAATCTACCTACGACAGTTGCTAACTCTTTATTTTTTTCTGTACTTTATTATTCAGTTTATTATATTACTATAGTAGGAGAGTCATCCTTGCAACCGTCTATTACGTCAAAACACATGGGAAGAGTTGTTCTTATTGCGACTGCCTATCATGTTTTAACACGTGGGAAGTATTGTGATGGCTTACTACTGTTCATACTAAAAACTAAATCTATTCATCTTCTGTTTTATTTTAATTAAGTACAGGTCTTCGTGATTAATCAAGAGCATAACTTTCCACCCCGGACAGTTGTATTTCCATTTTTGTTATTAAGTGAGTTGGACATTTACTATAAATTTTTAAGCTTGGTTATATACTAAGTTTTGGGTTAAAAAAATAGTCAAATAACTAGTCAACTCTTCTATTAATTGTGTTTATCTAGGAAACTAGATAACGGGTATAGTAGAAGTAGTATAAGACTAATCCTAATAGCTTAGGACTCTTTGTTCTTTCTCTATATACGTAAGTTCTGTGGGCAGCTATGAAAGTGAGCCAAATAGAGAGAGCGTGAGTGCTTAAGAGAAAAAAAGGGAGTGGGATAATTCTTTATGAACTTGGTATGAGGAACTCTTGGGGTTTTCAGTGAGAATTAAAACTGTAGAGTGTAGTTATTCTATTCTTTGGTGAAATACTTGCTGGTGATTTTCTGTGGACGTAGGCTATAATTTATAGTCAAAACCACGATAAATCTTGTGTTCTTTATTTTATTTTCTTGTATGAAATTAGGTTTAAACTTAATCTAAAATTTAGATAATAATTTTGGTATTAGCTAAGTGTTTATAATAAGTGGTATTAAGAGCTAGGTTTGAGTGAGATCCATGGGTTTAACTAAGTTTGGCGCCAAAAAGTTCACGAGAAAGAATGATTTTGGGTTATAGCAAATGAAAATATGGACTATTTTAGTGCAATAAGATTGCGTGTCGATGTTGGAGGGAGAAAAGAGCCTTTCGAGTACTCCATTCAAAGAGCAAAAAGAAGAACTGTCTGACAAAGCTTACAATGTGATCATCCTTTGTCTTACAAACAAAGTCCTCGAAGAAATCTCCAAGGAGACAATCGCTGCTAGTATTTGGAAAAAATTAGAGCATCTTTACATTATCAAATTGCTCCCCAACTGATTTTATTTGAAGGATAAATTGTTCGGGTTTAAGATGCAAGAAGAGAAGTCGCTTGAAAATAATCTTGATGACTTTAACAAAATTATCTTAGATCTTGAAAACGTAAAAGTCAAGATTGAAGATAAAAATTATCAAGCGGTCATACTTCTTAATTCACTACTGAAAATCATGAAGGTTGAAGATGAAGATCATCAAGCAGTCATACTTCTTAATTTACAGCTAAAAATATAAGAAAGCTTCAAGGATACAATAAAGTATTGAAACTTGAAGAAGTGCAGACAACACTTAAGTCAGAGCAGATGTAGTTGAATGCAAAGGAAAAAGACTTGATGGTGGAGTAACTCTTAGCCAAGGAAAATAAAGTAAAGAAAATATGCTTCTTGTGCAAAAAAAAAGGTCATATAAAGAGAAAGTGTCCTAAATTGAACAAGAAGGGAAAAAGTTGTGCAGAGAACTCGGGGAGTATATATGTGGCTTTCTAAGAATACGAAAGTACAAAAATTCTATTAGTTACTACTGAAAAAGTGAAGAATCAATGGGTACTTGATTCAAGCTGTAGATTTCATACATGTCCACAAAGGCACTTATTTACATAATATAGAGAGAAGTTGATGGTGACGTGGTCTCCTTGGGAAACGATGGCACAAGTAAGGTTATTGGCATTGGAACGGTCAATCTCAGTTTGGTAAATGGTGTAGAGATGGAATTGAAGGAAGTCAGGTATATTGAAGACTTGAAGTAGAATTTGACATTCTTGGGTCCACATGATGTAGCAGGGTATACTTGCAAGATCAAAAAGTGAATTCTTGAAGTGTGGATAGAGTCTAGGAAAGTCATGGAGTGTGTAAAGCAAGATAGCTTATACATAGTATTTGGATTAGCAAAGGACATAATGAGGGAAGAGGCTCAGGCTGTAGAGAAAGTTCAACGAAGGGTGAGACCAATCATAGAAGATTCCTTGAAAGTATCCAGTTCAAGGTGGAGCTATTAAGTAGAGAGTTTAAAGCAAGGAATATGTTGGATGATTCATGATGTAAACCAATCATCCAAGGGCAGCAGGGAGTAATTCGTGCTAGTTGGAGACTGCAAGCGACTAAGGGATACTTTAAAGAATAGCTAAGATGGAGAATAGTTATGGTAGCTATCCTTTAAAGAGTCCAACATAACTAGGATTCTATATAGTTGTACACATATTAAGAGTTTGGGTTAGTATAGGATTCGATTAATTGTATTTATCTAGGAAACTAGATAATGGGTCTAGTAGAAGTCGTATAAGACTAATCATAATAGCTTAGGAATCTTTGTTTTTTCTCTATATATGTAAGTTCTATGGGTAGCCTTGAAAGTGAGCCAAATAGAGAGAGCGTAAGTNACTTAGTGTGAAGGACTCTTGGAGTTTTGGGTGAGAGTGAAAATTGTAAAGTATATTTATTCTATTCGTTAGTGAAATGCTTATTAGTGGTCTCTAGTAGTCAAAACACGATAAATCTTGTGTTCTTTATTTTATTTTCTTATATGATATTATATTGGATCTAAATTCAATCTAGATTTAGATCATAATTTTGTTATTGGCTAAGTGGTTGTTTACAACATACATATAAAATGGATATACTATTAGGTTACCTAATAAGAAAACTACATTTTTTTTTTATGATTCGTATTAATGGTATTTCTCTTTCAGTTGATCTAATTAAAGGAGTGTGTTGCTTCTAATTTCCCTACAGCTCGTAATATGACAGCAATGGAGCTTAGAGAGAGCCAAATGCAATCATGTACGGTTTCACATATGACTGTACATTTTAGATCACGTTCCTAACCGAAGGAGAAATAGAACTCATAGAAGCCGAGTTTGAACACCGCTAGGAAATTGTCCAAATAAACTCAAGACTACAATTAGAAAAAGAGGCACCAAACCCACTCAAGGCAATTAGAAAAAGAGGCACAAAACCCTTCTCCATTAAATATTAGGCCTAACAATACTTTTAAACAATTCTTTTGTTCTTGTTTTCTTTTTCTTTGTTTTTCTTTTCCTTTTAAGGTTTTTCCTAAAAAAAATAAATAAATAGAAGACTCTAAAATAAAGTGTGTTTTCAACTATAGCAAATTAAGAATCTAATGGAGAGTAACATTTTCTTATCACTGTTGTCCCAAAAGATGGATCCGATGCACACAGCACTGGCACATTGTTTCTGAAGCTATATATCTATTTAATACATATGATGTCCATGAATCTACATCATGATATGTCCGTTCTCTTTCTCTGATTGGCACAGAGAACAAACCTCTTGTTTCCCTTTTCATAATAATATCTTAGTGTGTCAGTATGGTTCTTTTAATTATTATTCCAATATGTTTCCGTTCTACTATATAACGTGTTCCTAGTAGTTCACCAAACCAGTCTTATAATACCATTCAAAATTATCCAACAGTGTACATAATAGTTTAATTTCCAAATAACTTATTGTACATCATAAATATAGAAAATAGACCATATTATTGTAAAAAAGGGGATATAAATTGAACTTATAGGTTAACATTAGTCGTCTCCATATATAATAAATATAGTACACTACTATGTTATTAATTATCAAGTATTGATTTCAAAATCTCATTATCATATGTATAGCGTCTCATAATGTAGCTAGCTAGGCATGCACATATTAATAGGTTTACGATAGGGGAAAAAAAAATCGACTTATTCTTCCCATCATCTCCTGGATTCAAATTTTTTTTTTTTTTTAAATAATGGAAAGGAGAGAAGTTAATTTAGAAGATATTGAAATACACGTGCATACGTTATTTCTATTAATCTAAACCATATTCAATTTCTTTTCCACAAATCAATAATAATTACATGCCCACCTTACAGATATTTGCATATCTTAACTTGTTTAATATTTACATGCCGACCTTCTATTTTAGTTATTTGCATGCCTTCCTACATTAAATTATGCAAATACTTAATTCTGTTCAATTAGTAATTAAGCGCCCACTACAGTCTACATACCCATACACATATATAAACTTTTTTTTATATGAATATATATATACACACGCATATTTGGGTCTTTCTTTTATCTCCTGGTCTTTCAAAAAATAGAATATCAATACTACTGGTTAAAAAAGAAACTGAGCTCCCTACTTGCATCTAGCTTTTATATATATTATATATATAGGGAGAGAGAGAGAGAGAGAGAGAGAGAGAGAGAGAGAGAGAGAGAGAGAGAGAGAGAGAGAGAGAGTGACTTTTGGAAGGCCCAACATGGAAGAAAAAAGTAAAAAGAGAAAACAAGAAGCAGAAAATTGATCTGAATATAACATTATAACAAAAAAAAATCGTAGTTTAGAAAATCTTGGGAAGAAATTGAAGTCATGTATGTGCATGGTTTAAGGTGGACTCATGTAACCGTGTTAATTAAAGTGGAAGATATGCTTAATATATACCCGCTCTCTCTACAGAGTATATTAATTTGGAAATATGTACTCATTTTGTTGTAGTGACACCCTCTTTTTAATTTTTTGTTCTTTCGAATTGTAACTTAGGAACTTATTCAAAGGAACATTATAATATATAGTTCCACAACAGACAGATTTAGTACCTATATATGTAGCAGAGGTCAACCCAATAAAGATTATCACGGATAGATAAGTTTATATATATGAGAGAGAAATGGACAGGACAACCTGTCAAAGGAACAATCGGAACAAGAAAGGCTCGAGAAGTCACATGATTTTTAACAGTCCAAGAGAGTGGTCATATTGATTCTTTTTTACTAATAATATTAGTTAATCATATTCAAGTGCAAATGGATGATCAAATGGTGTCCGACCATCGTCTTCTTGCACATATATTAAAAATTAATGTTTAATATTATGTATCATACACATTGGCATGTTAATAATTGACGTACGCAAGAATTATATTTAAAATTTGATAATTCACTTATGGCAGGGAGCTCTCAATTTCCACAAAAATATTCCAACCAAGAGCTCATTCTCAATATAAAAAGCAATAAAAAGAAAAAACAAGGCTCTCTCTCTCTCTCTTTCTCTCTGATCTCCAATATCTATCTCTCTATCTATGTTCTCTGAGGCATAACTCTGGAGGTTTAGATTGATCAGTACTAGTGTATCCATCAGTCGTTAATTAATGGGCCGGTAAGTTTCAATATGAACCTGGTCTACTTTAATTGATTTCTTTCTCTCAGTTGTTTCCTAGCTAGGTTTTGATGAAGTTAGTCGTAGCATGGATTCATCAACTCTAATTTATTCGAATTCTAGTCATTTGGGCAGATGTGATCATGTATACGCGTGTGTCAAGTGATAATTGAGTACTTTGCTTCTTCTTCAAGTGATAATTGAGTGCTTTACTTCTTCTTTATTCTCCTTCTTCTTCTTCTTCTTCTTGGGTGCTCACCACGAATTGAAATAATATTGATGAAGAAAAGAAAGTGGAGTTCATCTCTTGAATGGTTTGTACTCATCAGTATATTTTTCTCTCATCTTTCTCTAGCAAACTGCATTTGAACTTCAAATAGTAGGATTTATCTGATTCTCAAATAATTATCTCTATATGTAAATTTATTTCATCAGGTCATAGAGCTAGATTCTAGTGTACGAGATCATTTTTTCAGTACCATGTCTTTTAACACATTTTATGTCGATCCAGATTCTTGGTGATAATTTTTTAAGTTATATTATTAGCACAATGGCATGTATATCAAATGATATTCCAAGTTTTTCTTTGCATATACACATATAAGTCGTAAATTCTACTTTTAATACATCTCCAAGCATACATATAATAACTAGTTAGATCGAACAGATCATGCTACCGGTCTTAATTACATTTTCTCTTAGTACTATGTCTTTGGAAGTTGTTCTCAAGTTTACTCTAAAAAACTTTATTTTAGAAGTTGCATTTGTATTAAAGCAATACGAAATGAATTTATAATAATTGTGAAAACCCTAGCCGTAGATCGTGCTGCTCCCCTCCATATATAATATATATCCATCTGTGTACGGAATTGATCTCAACCTATTAATCCATGACTAGGAGTTGTGTGGCTCAAGTCCCATTGCCTTTGTCAATGGCAAAATATGCTTCTGGCCCGGAAATGACAAGATATAAACATTGTAGGTTGGTTAGCAAACAAAATTTAACAGAAAACAATAATTTCTTGAATATTAATTAAGGCCTACATATAGCTTTCGATCATAATTTATAGGAGTAGTTCATTTTTATAATTTTAGAATGTGATAACCAAACTATTGTATTTAAATTTTTGCAATAGGTGTAAATATCAAATTTTCCTTTGGGTTGATTCGATACATATATATATATATATATATATATATATATATATTTCACTGTACTTACGTACATATACATACATAGGTAGCTATGTATATCTAAACATAAATATTGTAAACATAGATAGTAATTAAGTATTATATCCAGCAACACCCTACTAATTATATATATATATATGTTTGTATGTATATATATCTGCATCTACTTTGTCTCTTTGTAGCCACCCTTACAGTTACTGATCAACTATATATGTTATATTCGTAACTTTGCAGGAATGTATTTAGAGAGCTAGCAACTGATCAGTAATAAGGCTACATGTACAGAACGAGTTAAAGAATTAAATGAAATAAATAATACATACATGGCGGAAAAGATTGAGATGCACGAAGATAATATTACGGATAGAAGTAACATTCAAGCAACGAAAACCTCCTCTCTAAATTTTTCTCTTAAATGTTCTTTGTTTGACTTAAATGAAGAAGCAAATATAGGCGCCGACGACGAATTAGGCGATTGCGGCATCATCAACAATAATGAAGTTCCACGAAGTGAGGAGTGCGTTGGTGATCAAGACAGAACAATATCTCCAGAAGCTGATGATGACGATGATTTAAGTTGTAATAAGGCAACTGTTTTGGAAGAGAAAGAAATAGGAAGCAATAGTACTACTAGTGCAGTTAGGCCGTATGTTCGATCAAAATTGCCAAGGCTCCGCTGGACTCCTGATCTCCATCGAGCTTTTGTTCATGCTGTTGAAAGGCTCGGTGGGCAAGAAAGTAAGTCTAGCAATTAGTACTACTTTTATTTATTTTCAAGTACATTTCTTGATTCATTATTTTCCATTGCTCTTACGACAAATATTATAGTACTGATATCATAATTTAACAAAATGGAGCGTCAAAACATTTAGTTTCATATAAATGGTATATGTATATATGTATATATATAATTCGTAATTTCGTGGTCAACATAATTATATTGTTTTCGTTACTGTACTCTGTTTCATTTCTAGGGCTTTTTTCTACAGCTTTTTCTACTAGGCTTTCCTATAAAAGGATTTTAATGAGAGAATTTTTGGAATGGTACCTTCCTCATGGGTTGCTCCGTTGTATAGTTTTCGTTTCGTGGTTTTTGAGCTGTTTCTTTATATGAACCTTTACGCTATTTTTAGTTTATCAATGAATGAATTTGGGAGTTAGAGTATGTAATTGTTCAGTACTTTAGCGCAACTTAATTATTATATATGTTTAGATAATTAGATTTCAATGCAATCTATATATATTATTGGACAATTGTGTGGTAAATATATCTACTAATAAAGCTAAATCTAATGGTTTAGGATTCATCTAACAGTTTGTGAAGTCTATTTTTTAAAAAATAATTTTTCTGAAATAATTTCTATCCATCAAATTTGATCTAACTATTTTAAAAGAAAAAGTTTCATTGATATATACATCTAAAAAAGTAGCTCGTAATTTTCCTATATTTTTTTATGAATAATATATAATTTGCATGTGCAGGAGCAACTCCAAAGTTAGTTCTACAGCTGATGAATGTGAAAGGGCTTACCATTGCTCATGTAAAGAGTCACTTACAGGTAATTTTCACATAAAGATGATCTGCCACATTAATTTTACTACCGTAGGCATTGGCTTATAAATTCAACAATGTGCTTACTCCAATTATAGATATCTAGATCTAGCTAATTAATTAATCACTCTATCTTGTGTTATTCAGATGTATCGAAGTAAGAAGCTTGATGAATCTGGCCAAGGTATATATTTATAACTTAATTTGATCAACATTTTCATTTTGAATAATAGTTCATGAGGTACTCATGGAAAAAATTAACTAAAACAAAATAGTAGCGACCTAATTTTTATTGAAGCACAAAGAGTGTTTTGTACAGTTATATCTCAAAGAAGTACGCCAATGCAAGGAAAAGATCACATTCTACAAATGTACCAAAGATTTAATCCGTATGGGAGCTTTACAATGGACAGTAGAAGCCATATTTTTCCTTCAACATTCGTAGACCCAAGTAGTCCCCATGCTAATTCTTCAAGGTATATATAACAAGTTAATAAATTAAGATTTTATCATATCTTGTTAATTTCTTTTGACTTAATTTGGTTATATCTTTGACCTCTCTCATGATCTCTCTCATTAGATACCAACATCCATGGGCATTAGACGATGATTGCTTGACAAGGTCAGGTCCACTATGGAACAAAAACTTCGGTACAGATAAAAAAGGAGACCCCATGATTGACAAAATTATGGTTCAAAATGGGAATAAGAGGTCAATTAGCTCGCTTAATATCTTTGATATAAGAGATGCAATAATTAGAACTGTACCGTTTAGACCGAGCCAATTTCTCGAAGAGAAGAAGTGGCCTCCACGAGAGATGATTAATGGAACTCATAGGAACATCATCCGAAGAACTTCTCAATCTCAGCTGTGTTTTTCTCGTGGCGATAATAGTAGTAACTCATACGACGCACAAACCAAGGCCAACATCAACCCATTATTTCAGCTGAAAAGTACAATATCCACTAGTTTGGATCCTTCGTTGTTCATCTCCAACAGCTTCGAACCCAAACTCGATACCTTTTCACAGCTCGCGGTAATTAATCTTTCTTTTCCGATCTTTAATTATTAGGACACCATACGTAGTACACACCAATCAGATTTTCATCAAATTTTTTTAGTAGATAATTTGTGCAATGTAATATACTATTTGATTATGATATGATTCTAATATGAATTATCATTTCGATATACATTGATATACTATTTAATCCTAATATAATTTTTTTGATGCTGATATGATTTGAGTTAATATTCCAATATACATTAACATATTATTTGATTCTGATATGATTCTAATATGATATGACGTTCAGATATATAGTCATAAATAAGCATATTATTTGATTTTGATATAATTCTAATATGATCTGACTTTGATATATATTGACACACTATTTGATTATGACATAATTAAATAAATTGATGTTTAGAAAATATTTTGTAGTTAAAAATGCATGTTTAATTAGGTATTAGATAATTAATAGCCCTTTTTTCACACAAATAAGAGAAGGATCACAGTTTAACTAATTCTAAAGGCTGGTTTTTAAATGCAGGCTGATCAGAGGTTAAGAACAAAGCAGTATGAGGCACAAGAGAGGTTGAAGGAGAAAAATTGTTGTCCCAGTCTACACCTAAGTTTAGGTCACAGTTATGATGTTAGTGATACCGACAATACTCAAGAAATCTGCAAAACTGAAACCGAGACCATGCTCTCTCTATCTTTGTCTACAACTTCGTCAAGGAAACAATAAACAAAAAAATTGTAGTGAAAACCATAGAGACAAAATATACCCCAAATTGAAAAAAATGGGATATACATTCTTAATTAAACATTTGTTATTTGCAGTAATAGGGCCATGTATATGGGCCAAGTACTTTAGGATCTGATGACCATAATGTTAAATAAATAGGACATAGGAGCATGAGATCTTGAAAGTACTTGTCTTGGAAGGCAGCCACACTGGCTTCAGCTTATGCATTAGCATTACTACGAGTTATCTTTATTATTATACTTTTTTTGTATGGAAAAAATAAAGTAGTCTCTATAATTGTTTGCCCCTCCTATCACTAGTTCCTTATAAAGAAAAGAAAAAATAAAACAAAATAACAATTCTGTACTCTTTATTTCCATTGATGCAGTTAAGGTTTTTTTCCTCCTGATTAGTTTCTGTGCAACACATAAAGGTTTGCTGCCCTTGTCACTTTATACTCCATCAAGTGCGTACGGTTTGTTACATTTAACAAGTCTACTTGCTTCTTTTTCTTCTTTTTTTTTTTTAACTTTTAACCTTAAGTGATCCCCAGTTATATATTCATGATTTACTTATAGATTTTCAAGTTAGAAATACCAAGATGAAAAACGTAATTTAAAAAAATTAGTCAACTGAAGAAAAATTAATAAAAAAAGAAAATGGAAAAAGAAATGGGATAAAAATCAAAACGATAGAGGGACAATCTGAAGGACGGTGGTGAAGATGAGCAGCAGTGCCGGTGTGCTGAGGCGGTTGACATAGTTGCAGGAGGCATAGATGAAAGACAATGAAGAGAGTACAATTTCAGAGCGAATGACGCAAAAACGACAACAAGTACATAAACGACGAGAATCTTGAAAACGACAAGAACTTGAAAACTGCAAGAAGACGACATCAAGTAGTAAAATGACAATGTTTATAAACAATAAAACTGGACAAACAAACGAAATAACAGAAATAAGAAGACGACAAAAAATATTTTTTTAAAACGACGTGAACTACAGAACGAAACAATTCGAAATCGACACTCACCAATATAAACGACAGCTAGTTAAAATGCGCAAATATTCCAAAAAATAGAACCATCAGTACAACAAAAAAGAAAAAACGACGTAAAAATAAAACAGAAAAACAATAACAAGAATGACACCTTTATAAATTTTTCAGCTTGAAAAGCAAGGGAAAATTCTACCAACTTTTTTTTTCTTTTTCCTTTTTTTTTTTTTGGCATACTCAGTCAAAAATACTCGAACAAAAGTTAAATCTTTTTTCCTTTCTCCATTTTATTCACCACTCTTTATTTCACCAAGTGTTTTCTTTTCATGGAGGGAAAGTCTCCAATTTGTTCTAAAGTAAAATTTGCATACAGATCAATCGACAAGTGCGTGACCTAACCCGCACAACATTTGGGAATGACAGTCAAATGGAAAGTCAAGATGTACACCACATAATAACTCGTATTAGTACAATTGAACCATCAACTAGTCCTTGAAGGCTTAATAAACAACAAAGTTCATGCCTAGCCATTCGACTTACGACTTCTCTTCTCCTCAATTCCTGACTGAGAGAATCTCTGCCTAAGAACTTGTAGAACATCTTCCATCTTTACATCTTTAAGTGCAAGAAGAACCATGGCATGATAAAGCACATCTGCCATCTCCGAGGCAGTTCGGGACTTCTCCTCATTCTCCTCGAGTGTTCGACATAACTCGTCTGCCTCTTCCCTGAAATAGGAAGAACTTGTACTCATGAGAAAAGCTTTAGTATGTTCAAACTAATAGTCTTTCTATTACTTTGAGGGATACATAAAGGGAATGGTTTAACTATTTCCAATATTCCCTCAGCTTTCTCTTTCATTTCTTTCTTTTTCGCTTTTTGGTTCCCTTAGTTGGAAATAAATCATATTTCCAATATAGTGAAACCATCGGCGATATAATATTGTACCTAATTTTTGAGCACAGCAAGTTGCTGTCAAGTAATAATCGTCTAGTCCAAGACAGTTTACCACTTTGCGGCACGTCTAATTCCGCTTTCCGCAGGGAAATTGTAGACTCTAACGAGTACAAAGTGGTTTGTGTCAGTTTGTTCTCTTCAATTTCACTCTGCAATACATTATCTAAATCACTCACCACCCAAAAAAAAAGAACAATGCTACAATAGCTTGGCCAGAGAAATCAAGAGAAAACTATACTCATTAAAAGAAAACACTGCAAACCTCTAGATGTTCTAAAGAATCAGACACTCGTGTGTAATAGCAAGTTTCTGCTCCTGTATGGCAAGTTGGACCATCAGGCTTACCAAGGTAGATTATCTGAAAAGTTGTTATGAGTCAATGTTGGATTTAAAAGCCAATAATTGTATTTAAAGGACATGAAAAAAAGATCAGCGGCATATAAAACAGGACATACAGAGTCTCGATCACAGTCAAGGTAGATGTCATGAACGTTAATGAAATTATTTGAGGTCTCTCCCTTTGTCCACAATGTGGACCGTGAGCGGCTGAAGAATGTCGCCTTTCGAGAGGAAATTGTTGTGGCTAAAGCATCTCTGTTCGCAAAGCCTTGCATTAATATAGCCCCCGTGTCAACATTTTGAGCTATCGCAACTGCTAGACCTTTCTCGTCCCATTTTACACTGTCTAACAATGTCTCAACCTGAAATGATCCTGACCATATTATTTGTACATACTCCTTTATTTTCATATTCAAAATCTCTATCCAGTACAGCGAAGAAAAAATATAAAAAAGAGGACAGAGACAATAATTTACACAAGATACAAGAGAAAATAAAATAAATTTTGGTATTAGAAGAGAAGTACATTACTTCCTACTATATCAATCCCAGTTTCTAAAACGTTCCACAAACACAAACATGATAGAGTTGGCACCAAATTGGAACCAAAAGGAATGAGGAACGTACTCCCAACATCTAAGAGCTGAAAAATGGGGCAAAAATGAATGCCACCACGAGAATATTATTAAATTCAATGAAACCTCAGTCCAAAGTATTTTGCTTTTATTCTAGATTCATGGCAATCCCTACATTAACATCAAAGGTCCATCCATTAGATTCATCACTAGACATAGATAGCATCTCCAAATTTCTCTATACAGACTCATTGGCAAGCACAACCTATTCAAGTCCCTGTCCAATTCCAATTTCATTTTCTTTAACGTTGGATGTAGAGTCCAGATGTAGCTCGACAGTAGTGACAAGACATTATCGGGCAACGATGAACACCTTCAAGAGAGTACATAAGATTAATGGGGAACCCATCAATCAAATTTCCTTCTCTCTCTTTCATTTTCCAGACATGTAACAATCTCTACCATAAAGACTTTGGTAGACACTTGACTATGTCTGGTTGAAATCACAACCTTTGAAAAAATAAGGTGGATTCCTATCTAGCAAGTATAATACGCTAAGACATCCATAAAATCACATGCACACATTTATAGACGGGGGCGGATCCTCTATCCATTTTCTGTGTCTTGTTTTCTGTCCACCCAATAATATTTTGACACATCTTTCAGAACAATTACAATAACTGTCTTTAAACGTATCAAAATCTGATTGGATGAATGGATAAAAAGATAACAAAATGGACTGAAGATCTGAGTCCGTCGTAGACATACTTGCGGCATGTTTACTAACCCTATTGAAAGTATCGTAAAGGAAAAGAGTTCGGAAAGTAATGGGAAGGAATCAAGATCTCTTCCCAATTTCACTAATTATGTGAAGGATTCCCAATGTGTACTTTAACACGTGAATGAATGAAAAACTAAAATACTTCCCTAAAATCCATTTCCTTTACCGTCCATTACAGATTAGTAATATGGCCTTGGTTACATTTTTTGAGGGAAAGGAAATGTGCAGTCCAGATGTAGCTCGAATAATAATCGAATCAAATATTAACGGGCAACGATGGACAACTTTAATCTTTAATTTTCCAGATATGTAACGACAACTACCATAGTATAACACGGTAGAAATCTGACTATATCTGGGTCATTTTCATATACCAAATTTTTCGAACATTATACTTATATACACCGAATATGAACAAACACAAAAACAAGGCAAAGAAATACATAGAAAATAAACTCACACGTATCACAATAAATACGAAAATCAAGCTTTGCCCATTAAACAAAATATCATGGATTAAGGAAAAACAACCTTGTCGAGCTTGTTGCTGGAAGCAAAAACAAGGCAAGTGCTCCTTCTCTTAAGAGAGTCTCCGCCATAGTCAGAGCTCGAAAAAGACAAACGACCTCTGGAAGAGACTTTCATAGGTTGTAGAAAATGAAGGTACGAGACCGCCATTGGAGTTTCAATCTGGAAAAACCTATGTTGTTCTCATATTACCAACGAATTTATTCTGTAAATTAAGAAACTAATAAACGAAGAAAATGCATGCAATGTAATTAAAACTATATAGAGGAAAATGAATCAAAAAAATTTCTTCTCGATTCCTCTGGAGCTAGTAAATAACCAGCAAAAGGCAGTGGCGTCTCCAGCCGCCATTTATAACGGAGTGAAGGTTTTTAGGGTTTCAGTGGTTAGGGTTCCTTTCTGGGTTGGGTTCTAAAGGATGCTCTTGAATTGGGCTTAACATCCAGCTTAAGCAAGTGGTAGGGTTTCTCTTGATTGGGCTTTGAGCAGGGTATGCAAACAAGGGGTTAAGTAGACAAATACCACTTTTGCCAAATGTTTAACTAAATTTACCACCTAATTTTTTCTGCAAACAAGAGCAGAGAGAGGGTGGGCCTGGGGAGACACTTGTCCAACAATAATACTATACTATAAGTTATCGAAAGGTTGTTCAAAAGAACCGATACACTAGACCAAACCAAAATGCTTGAATTTTCTAGGTGGTTGGTTGGTGTGGTTGGTTTGAAAAGCACATTCTATTGGTCAATTTGGTTAAAGATTCCAGATGTGAAACTATCAAATAGATCACTTGAACAAATAAAACCAATCACAATACTCGCAAAACTCTTGTATATATTTTTCTTTTTTCTCTGTATATTGTATAGTTTTGTGACTTATAAACTCAAGTATGTATTTTGTTGTACGGTAATATATTTATTTTTGCTTTAGGTTTAAAAGACAAGTGAATTTATCGTTGTTTGCTGGTTTAGGCACAAATTTGGATTGTGTATAGTTTTGTGATGGTTATTTTTCCAAATTTGGATCGTGAAATTTGATGTTTGGTTATGTTATGTTCGAATTTATATGAAATAAATACTGAATAATGAAGATAAGTTAAATGATGGTCATATTTTTTAAGGCGATGACAATAGTTGAATTTTAGAAACTAGATATTTTGTACATGAGATTAAATGTAATGAAAGGCTCTAACAACGCGCTCTAAACTTTTCATTAACTATATATAGCATTACATTAAGCAGAGTGCTATATCAATTAGTTATAGCTAGTTGGATTCTGTTAAAATCAATTCTAACAGCTTTGCATAAATCAGGATAACAAATCGAACAACTAAATATAGCTGGAGCCTGGAATCCTCTATTGGACCAGTCAACTCTGCTCTGTCAGCATCAGTATCTTCAGTAGCCTCCCTCATGCTAAACTGAGAAGAGCTCAAGGTTAGCTTGTTCCTTAGATACTAAAACTGAGGCAAGGAAATAGACTTGGTAAAAATATCAGCTGGCTGTTCACTAGTAGGAATATATCTAACTTCTATTTGCTTGCTTAAGATCTTTTCTCTAATGAAATGAATATCTAGTTCAATGTGCTTTGTTCTGGAGTGAAATTTTGGATTGTTTGCCAAAGACTGAACTCCTTGATTATCACACCATAACACTGGAATATGATGGAGATGAATATGCAATTCTTGCAACAAGGATTGTAACCATATTACTTATATAGCTAAGGCAGAGAGTGCTCTGTACTCAGACTATGTACTGGATCTAGCTACAACCTTTTGCTTCTTAGAAGCCATAGTTATGAGATTTACTCCTAATTATACATAATACCCAGGTGTAGATCATCTGTCATCCACATTGCTGGCTCAATCAGCATCAGAAAACCCTTCTAATGTCAACTGAGAGCCTGGTTTGAACATAATCCTGTAGTCTGCAATCCCTTTTAAGTACCTCAGAAGTCTTTTACAAGCACTCCAATGACTTATAGTATGAGCTTGTAGTAGAAATTGATTTAGCTTGTTTACAGACTTATGGTATGAGCTTGTAGAAATCGATTTAGCTTGTTTACAGAATAAGCTATATCTGGTCTATTCATTATAAGATACTGTAATACCCAACAACACTTCTATACAATGATGGGTGTTCAAACAGATCACTATTCTGGAGTGATAATTTTTTACTAGCACACATAGGAGTAGAACTTAGTTTAGCTCTATCCATGTTGGTCTTTTTGAGATGATCCTAAATGTACTTGGACTGGTTGAGATATAAACTTGTTGGTGTTCTACTAGCTTCAAATCTCTGAAAATATTGCACTGATCCAAGTGCTTTTAACGTAAACATGTAGTTGAGATCTAACATAAGTTGCTGAACTAAAATAGAATTAACATCAGTAATGAGAATATCGTCAACATAAACCAAAACAAGAAGCAAGTACCATTTCTATGACAAAAAAATAAGGACGAATCTGAGATTGAATTCTAAAATCCCCACTGAATTAAGGCTCTTTTTAACTTTTCAAACCATGCTCTAGGAGCTTGTTTTATACCATAAAGAGCCTTTTTTAGCTTTTATACATGTGTGGGTAAGTAGAACTAATAAATCCTTCAGGTTGTATCATATAAACTGAATCTTGAAGCTCTCCATTCAAGAAGGTATTGTTTACATCAATTTGTTGGATGTCCCAATCATATGTTACAGCCAATATGAACATTACTCTGATTGTGGAAGCTTTTATAACTGAACTAAAAGTTTCCGAAAAGTCCAGTCCAAGTGTTTGGTGAAATTCTTTCGCCACTAGTTGAGTTTTGAATCCATCAAGTGAGCAATCCGCTTTATATTTAGTTCTAAACACTCATTTATTTTGCAGAATATGCATATCTTCACTTCTGGGCACTAAACTCTAAGTATCATTTCTCACAATTGCCTTGTATTCATCATCCATAGCACTTTTCCAATGATCATGAAGTAAGGCTTCTTGAATATGAACTTGGTTTAACAGCTGCTGCATCATGAGTCTAATAAACAAATAAAAGTTTTGGCTTGTGAATGCCAGCCTTTGATCGAATTATCATTGAATGTGTAGAATCAGCATGTGCGCGTGCATCTTTTATGACTATTGGCATAAGGGTTGATGTACATGGTTGCTGCAAACTAACAGCTAAAGGATCTTGACTGACTTCTGCACTTGGTGACTAAAAACTTGAGTCTTGAGCTTGAGGTAAGGATGATGTGGTAGCTGTTATGTGATCCGTGGAGCTAACAGTAGGTGTAGACTCAAGAGTACATGGTAACAACTTATCTAATAGTTATGTGCAAAAGATAGGTAGGGAATGCTATTGGTGCCAAAAAGAGACTGATAAGAAAACTCAGTTTTATTAAAGATTACACTTCTAGTAATGTAAATTCTTTCTGAAGAGTGTAAACATCTATAACCCTTATGAATAGTACTGTAACCTAAAAAGAGAAACTTTGAGGACTTGAATTCAAACTTATGATTGTGATAAGGCCTCAAGAATGGAAAACAACTACAGCCAAATACTTTGAGAAACTTATGGTCGGGTTTCTGATGAAATAAACACTCAAATGAGGACACTTGCTTAGTTATGAAAAGGCTAGGCAATTTGTTTATTAGATAAGTTGCTGAAACATAGGCTTTCCACCGGAATTTTAGAGGCATTTGAGCTTGAGCTAGGAGTGTTAGGGCCATTTCAGTGATTGTCCTATGTTTTCTCTCTACCCCTCCTTGTTGTTGAAGAGTGTGAGGACAAGGATGTCTAAAAAGAATGCCAAGATTATTGAGCAAGGGTAACAATGACCTATATTCCCCTCCCCCAATCGGTTTGAAGTGTTTTAATGGAAGTGCTAAACTGTTTTTCTACTTGGGTTTTGAACTGAACAAAGAGATCTCTAGCCTCACACTTTAATTTCATAGGATATATGCAAGATTATTTGCTAAAATCATCAACAATTAGAACATAAGATCTATAACCATCAATGGACAATTATGGAGCAGGACCCCACACATCAGAGTGGATTAATTTAAGGACAACACTAATTTTATGACTTGAAAGTGGAAAAGTAAATTGGTGCAACTTTCCTTATTGGCGAGCATCACAAAATTGCAAAAAAGATGTGCTAACAGTACTTTTTATTGAATGTAAAACCTTATTCAGGATATTATTACAAGGACGTCTAAGGCATTTGCGCCATATATCAGCAATATAATAACACTTGACTGATCTGTGCATGAACTAAAATGATTATTACAAGAACTAGAGTCCACGGAAACATTGCTGGACTCATTATTTAAATGACAAGCATACAATTGTAGATTATGAAATATATCCAAGGATTAAAATGTCAATGTCAAAAATATTTTAGAAAATTACCAAGATTTATCTTAAAATTCAAAATTTTCAAAGAAAATTCTAGGAAATACTAAAATAAGTGATATTATATTATTTATACTAGTTTTTATTTTAAAAAAATTCCTATTTATAATGTATAAGACAATGAAATATACGTATGTAGTAGAAAAATGATCGAATTTCATTTCATAGAATAATTTTAAAATAAAAATACATATCACACTATTTTATTTAATACATTTTATATTAATATTTTATAAATTGTAACTAGTTCTAACTTACATTTAAAAAAAAATCAATGTGGAGAGAACTATGATTTATATATATTTTTTACTACCATTTCTTTATTAAAAAAATGACTTAAAAAAATTTAACAATTTTGTCGATATTTCAAAATGTCGACGACATTATTGCGACAATATCCATAAGGTTTTATCGACATTTTATCGATATAGGCATATCCTCAACATTATCGATATTATTTCACAGATACAGAAGAAAAATATCTTTCTACCAAATATCGATGTCGATACTTCAAAATACACATATTGTCGAGACGATGTTGACAAATGTCGCAATATTTTATTCCATGAACATATCAAGATGATTTTTACAAGTGACCAAAAGAGACAATGGACAATAAGAAGAAGCTTTTGAAGTATTCAGCTGATATAGACCATTTCTAAGATTGTCCTGCACCAGAATTTGCTTTGTAGTGTTGTCCTTAACATAACAAGAATCAGATATAAATTCAACAGTTAAGCGATTGTCATAAATAAATTTAGAAATACTAATCAAGCTTTTAGTAATTTGAGGCACATGTAGAACATTTTGTAAGTAAAGAGGTTTATGGCTGAAAGAATTGGAATGAATAAGGGAAGAACCAATATATTTGATATGAAGAGTGGGACTATTACCTACTGCCAGTTTCTCGGTGCCTTGATAATCTGTTTTGGTAGTCCAGTGCTCAGAGTCAGCAGTGACATGGTTGGTGGCTTCACTATCCATGTACCAAGCACCATTAGCAACCGTAGTAAGAGTGGCAATGTAAGCTTGACTTTGAGCAGAGTAGCTTGAGTTGACGAGCTAGCCACATTAGGACCCTGATAGCTCAAATCAAAGCGATGACAGAGAAAAGCTAATTCTTATTCCTATATGGCCGACCCATAACGCCTTAAAAGGACCTTGCCCTGTTAATAAACCATCCCACCTTGAATTATGATATTTGGACTGCTTTAGTCCTCGATTATGATTTTTATGCTCCTTTTATCCTCCAGTTTATTTTAACATTTCATTGTTTATATATGGATTGACTACTATGCTTTAATTTGATAATCTTTTGACTGAAGGAGCATGGTTGTGTTAATAAAGAAAGTTTGCGGTAGCAGATTATTGAAATTGAAAACTTGGGAAGTTATGCTTGTTAGAAAAATCTTTAGGACAAGATAAGGATTGTACCTCCAGCCATTGTTGTTCAAGTAAGACAAGCAGCAGATAAACCTCAATATCTTCTATCCTATTCCTCTTTATGAGAGACCTCTCAGATGGA
>JXTC01000038.1:496380-558130 GCA_002914845.1 Trema orientale | reverse complement strand
AGCATTACTAAGAAGTTAGTGATCATCATGATTTTCATGATTTCCAATGCCAATAATGTGTATATGCTGTGTTAGTGTCGTATCATGATTTTCAACTTTTGTGCCTAATTGTACATATTATCGATATTATGTTATTTTTATGCCTAATTATACATGTTTACGATTAAAGTTTACAGACATAACCATAAATTAGTATTCCTGGTTTAAAGTTAAACAAGTTCTACCATCCAAATAGAAACATAATCTAGAATCTTAGTCCAAATTCCATGTATTACTAAGAAGATGACTACTAAATAAGATATCTCCTAATCCGCTTGTTGGTCACCTACATCGTATTAAACACTACTTGAGGAGGAAAAATAGAGGATGAACATGAAATACCCAGTAAAAAACTTAATTATATTTTTAGAAACTATTTTCCTTATAAAAATCCTTGCATGGTTAGTTATACGGAAAAACAATTATCAAACCATATGTATAAACTAAATCTAGAAATCATCCATATATGAAAACATAATATGAAAACCATTATAAGCTACATATATCATATATAAGCTCAAGTACCATGAGCTTATATCTTTTCATCACAACTCAGAGTAATGCACACTAATATATGAACTAAGTACCCTGGACTCGATACTATATATGGCCATATGTGGAAGACCTCTACGTGAGTATAAACTTTACACACATAGGGCATTGCTATTTTAATACATAATCATGCCTATTTTTGATATTATACTATTTCGTATCTAATTTTATCCTTTTTGGATACAATGTTATGTTCATATATATATTCGTGTCTTTTTCTAGTATTATGCTATTTTAATGCCTAAGACATAATTTTTTTAATACCATATACAATTTTCATGTTTAATTATTTACATTTTCATACTATCATATTATTCTTATACCATAATAGTGCTTATTATTGATTGTTTTTTTTTCCAAATTTACTTGTCTTAATACTATTGGTACATATTTATTCAAGTGATTATAAAATACTTATTGTAATTAATTGTTATGTGATAAAAGGAAATTATTCATAAATTTGAGTAAAAATATGTCTAAATTAAAATATAAGAAGTGACAAAATAAGAATTAATTTGAATTTCTATATTTAAGTATATCCCAACTAGATTGGGGCTTATCCAAATTATATCACATTACATAACTCAAAAATTAAAACTAGTTATATTAAAAATTAATAATACCAACTTCTATAATTTGGGTACATCCTAACTAAATTGGCATCTACCAAACTATATTTTTCTTCCTTAAACTTCTGAGGGCTTTCTACTGGAGGTGGGCTTTGCTCTTAGGTCCTTAATATCTTTGAATTCTTTGGCCTAAACTTATTAAATTTAGGTTTTATTCTTTTAAAAAATAGATATTGACATAATATTTAAGTATTTATTTATTTTTGTCTTTAGAACGTTTTATTTTTGGTTTTTCTAATTCTTTTGCATTTATTCAATTTATTATAACAAAAAATTATATAATTTTAATTTAAGCATTTTTTAAAATTAATTATTATTCTTTTTTAGGAAAAAACTATTTTTCTTGATCATCCATATAATGTCTATTATTTTTGCATGTCGTACCACGTATCTGCATCTGCACGTCCATATGTCAAGCTAATTTGAGCACATTTACTTATCGTGTTATATCGTACATGATTATTAATCATATCATATTATGCTGCATATAATTGTGCCATATCCATACTGCCACACTAATGTCAATCCATTTTGACAAAACTAACGACAACATTAGAAAAAAGAAAAACTGTTATTTTTTAAGTTTAATTTTTATTTGAGTTTTTTTTATAAAATTTTTATTTGAGTTTTTAATATTATTGAAATGGAAAAATTGATAAAAATATATTTGAAAAACAATATAATATATCATAGAAATACAACCACTATACAAATGAAAACATCATGTGAGCCAAAAGAAAAATTGTATTGGGAAACTAGAGAGTGTTCGTTTTTCACACTTTGTTTGATTAGTTGTCCATTTTTTTTCTTTTTACATCTAAATGGCTGAGTATATGTGTTTTTATCTTTGATATATTTACTTATATACTAGTAATTTTACTTTTTTCTTTTTATAGCTAAATGGTCGAGTATATATATTTTTACTTTTAGTATATCTATTATCTATATATATATCAAATTTAGTTTATGCACTGCGTATGTAAACTTTTAATTGCATTGGATACTTCATTTTTTTTTGTTGAAATTTGGATATATCATATTTTACATTTGAGATATACTCTTATAAACCGGTTAATTTGTTACAGTATTTTAAAACACATATATTTACGTAAAATGAGCCTAAAATTCAATCATTTTGTATATAAGTCCTAAACACTCACATTAATGAAAAAGGAAAAGTACATAGAAAATTTTTTTCCCCCTAAAAAGTTCAAGTTTGAGAAAAATAATAATAAGAACAAAAATCTCTTCCGATCCCACTTATAATGATTCATGAATTGGATGTATAAATCGATTACCGAATATCTAGCACCACCAGTTCTATAGTGCGGAAAAAAGGTTCGGCCTTTATCATTGAGTTTCTAGAATCACATGTTGGGAATTAACTTAGCCGACAAAATATTATATCAAGTGTCAACTTAAGGCGCAAGCCGCTCCAATAAAAATTGTGGCTCCCAATTAGGCCTTAATTAAGAAATTAAGCTAGATAGTACTATATGTCAATACTGGGGCCAACAACAAAGTGTGCTCCCATAAAGTTCCTTGATTGGTTCTCTTTTTAATCATTTTACACCCAAAAGTGGCATGAGTCTCAACGTTCCGGTTCCAATATATATTAACACTGCTTTTTATATATTATTCCAGTATAAATAGTGTTCGGATCAGATATTTGTGTTCTAATTAATTAATTAATGAAATATATGATTAATTAAAATAAAACAGAAAATAATTAAAATTAAGGTTAGATCACAAGTTGTATGCAAGTATAAGAGTTATCATAATATTATTTACGTGCCGAAGTCTTGATGGGTGATCGATAAGACACTTCTTATAATGTCCTTGCCACGTTAGCGGTTGCAGGGATAACATACTTATTATATAATAGTAGTAATAATAATAATAATAGTGTAATAATAACGTAAGTGTTATCACAACTCTGACAGTACGTATCGAAGTCCTAATAGGCAGTTACAATAAAGAATGACATTTCCTATGGCATCCCTGTACGTAGGTGATTGCAGGGATAACTAGCTTACAGATCGACAATAATATAATAATACGGTAATAATAAAAAAATCTAATTGACGGAGGCAAATAACCCGTCTATAATGTCAACTAGAGGTTAGATACATAAAATAAAAGGGTTAGAGATAATAATATTAATAACGACCATAATAATAACATAAATAAGTAAGGGATGATGAGAGAACACAAAATCCCGAACTTGTGCTACAGGTCAAGCATGGAGTTCGAGGAGAGTAGCTCAGGACCTACAAATCACTGAAGTGCAAGAGTTAGAAACTGTATGCAATGAAACTTGTAAAACAAGTTAGTAGAAAATGTAATGTAAAAGTAATTGAATAATAGAAAATAATATAAAAATAATTGCTTGGTAAGAAAATAATATAAAACAACTAATTATGAAATAGAAAATGACATAAAATAATTATTAGGCTATGTGAACAAATAAATGTGGGCTTTAGGAAATAGACATGTAAAAATATCTAGGCCTATATAAATAATTAGATATATACCAAGTACTAGGAATTTATTAGCTAATTTCTACACATGCATGAACATATATAAAGATATGTATGGAAATATGTGAGCGTAATATTAGAATTAAAGAGATGAGTGCTCAGCTGAAAATCGAAAATAAGCGCCAAGAAATGGTGGTGTTGGTAACGTGGGGAAGGAAAATGATATGATAATGATGATGGTAATAAACAAAACTAAACTTGTATGTTTGTGAAGGAGAAGTCAAAATGGTTATGTGCTCATCATTAAAGGAAGATGATCTTAAGCCCAAAAAAAAAAAAGGACGATGCTTGAATTAATAAGGCTTAAGAATGGTGGAGGTTGTGATATTGGGCTACGGGTTGGCAAGAGGATGAAGGACGAGGATGATATTTAGTGATGGTGTGGCCACGAATTGGTGAGGATAACGAAGAGATGGAGGTGATGATTTCGGTGGAATCTACACCAAGGAAGAGAGTTTAATAACTTCTGGTTAAAGACAAGAGATAAAGATGGTGGTATTGAAGATTAGTGGGAGGGATGAAGCTTTAAATTTTGGGTAAAGATGGACGAGAGAGAGAGAGAGAGAGAGAGAGAGGAAAACTAGGAGAGCTTATATTAATGAAAATGAATAATAATAC
Organism: Trema orientale; assembly: GCA_002914845.1. Taxonomy (NCBI): domain Eukaryota; kingdom Viridiplantae; phylum Streptophyta; class Magnoliopsida; order Rosales; family Cannabaceae; genus Trema; species Trema orientale. Next base: position 553,752 of record JXTC01000038.1, on the reverse strand, counting down.
AAATGAGGGGATGTACCCCTATTTATAGGCAAAATATGTCCTTGCCTTATAGTACAAGAGGGCACAAATCTTAGCCTCTAAGTTGGATACTTCTGAAATTGTCTAGAAGTCTAGGGACAACTTGCTTTGTAAGTACTTGACCTACAAGCTCTTAGGATATATGTTGGAGAGTTCTAGAGTGTTCTAGAACTATGAGGCGACTTGTTCTTTAAGACAAGGAATTGTCTTGTAAGTACCTAGGCCATAAGAGTTTAAGGTACAAATTGGAGGGTTCTAGAAACTTCTAGAATCTTGGGAGTAGCTTGTATCCAAGCTACGTGTAGTTTGCATGGAGAGAGATATGGTCAAATGACATGTCATGTGAGCTCAAGTGACATTTAGTTCGAGTTTGGATGGCAAGCTTCAAATGACATGTAGTTCATGCCATGTTATATATCGTTTTTCTTGAGTTGTATCATTTGTTCTGTACTACATGTAGCTTAGGTAAGCTAGCTTAATCCTTAGTAATCTTATGCTTAATTACTAATAATCCATATCTTAAGATTAATTCTAAAAATTAGGAAAAGCTCAAAACAATTACCTATCTCCATATTGAGTTAGCTAGCAGAACTGAGAGAGAACACTAATGGTTAGAGATTTTAGTGATTTAGAATATTTTCTTTTTCTAAAAAGTGGGGCTTAACTAATGACCTCCACTAATTACAAATTAAAAGAAAATACCTACTACTACCCAATCTCATCCCACCTCATTAGGGATAATAGGTTTTCACGCTACCTCCGGTATGACTCGAACTTAGGACCGAGATCATACGTAGTAGGTCAAAGGTAATGATGGATTCGAACTTCTCCCTTCTTATACACTCTTACAAATTCTAGGCCAATTGAATTATCCTTAATTGGTATTAGTGATTTAGAATATTATACCCATAGAGATCATAATGTTTCACGCTATCTCAGTTGGCCATTGCAAAGCTCTGAGGCCCTAATGTTCTTTCTTTGCGTGATTTTCATGTCCTTTTTGGTCATATCGTCTATAATTTTTGCCTACGGCCATTCGACCAGCAAACGTCCCCCAAAAAAAATCTGATGTTAACTATACTGTCCGGGGGCCCAGTAATCAAGACTATGGTGATGGTGGTGATGGCGGCGATGGTGGTGATGGGGGCAGGGTGATGGTTGTGGTGGCGGAGGCAATAATAACTAAAGGTTTGCAAAGTATTGTTAGTAATAAAGCATGCTATATAGATATGTTTGGTTTGACTATTGCACAGAAAGAAAGCCTCAATTTATTATATCATATTATAAGCTGTCCGGAGCTACATTTTTTTTTAAAATAATCGGCTAGTGTCTATTTTCTTCTTCTTCTAACCCATAAAGAGGGATATTTTTTTGGATCGAGATTTTTTTGGATCTTTCTCTCTAGTTAGAAGTTTCATTTTTTTTTTCTTTTCATTGTGTCTTTGAATAATCATTCTACTCGAGAAGGTATAATTCCACCTATGTTTAGATCTGTGGCAGTTTTGGGTCCTTTTTATTTTTGTCAATTTAGTCCACCTAAATTTAGATTTATGGTAGTTTTGGATCGATACTATATATGTTTCTGACTCTTTAGTGTGGTTATTATTTAGATCTGCATCATTCCTAAGATCTAAATAGTTTGCATAATGGCATTTATACTTCAATGGTTTTTGGATTTGAAGTGCGAGATACTAACAATTAAGTGAAGAGTCATAACGGGCCAATAGAAATGAAGAGCTCTATTAAAACGTACAACAAATCTTATTTTTTGGGTCGATTTCCGAGGATCTTAGGGTACAAAATTCCTCTATTAATTTTTTTTCTTTCTGAATCGCTTTTGGCGGGTATTGTACTTTCTTTTATTATTAGTGAAATTTTTTTTCCTTAAAAACAATATTATAAGTTGTACCATGCATATCCATGTCAATTCCAAGTTTAATTATAACTATATCGTAAATTCCACAAATATATGTTTTATATGTGGTCGAGTTACTTTCAGTTTTGTGAATATATAACTGTGAAATTTATAGTTTTCTAGAGATATGTACTTAGAGGTTTATCAAATTTCTACATCTATTTCTTAACTAGTTATAAGTATTAAAGTACATCTCTTGAGTTTCTTCTATTTATACCTTTCTTTTTTCTTTTTCTTTTTTTAAAAAAAAAACAAAACAGACATTGTTCATAAAAAAGTCATCCACACTACACCGTTACATTTCAAAGAGAGGGTTTACCAATATCCAAGATGAGAAAATGACATAGATAGGACTAACTTAGGCCAAAATGATTTTTTTGTGTATTTTTTAAAAAATGGCATTTTTAAGAGTGTCAAAAAATTTTTGACCATGAAAAAACTATTATTTAAGACTTTTTCGTAGTCAAGAAGTTCTTGACTATAGGTCAAGATGTAATTCACACTCCTAAAAATGTTATTTTTTAAAAACTACATAAAAAAAGTCATTTTGGCCTAAATTAGTCATACCCAAGTCCTTTTCTCTATCCAAGATACACTTCAAAAAGAAACCTAATGAGAGTATTATTTTAGGGCACCAATATCACATAACGTATTTGTTTCTTACTTACATATTATAATAAATAAATTGGATTCCATACATATCCTCCTATAGATCCACCCAATATTATAATTAGCTAGTAACAAATACATCATATAGTATTAAGCATCATATAGTGTCCGATAATATTACTCACCTAATTACGAGCAACTGGCCTGCTTTAAATTATATTAAGCACCGGCTATAGCTGGACACCTTAAATTGAATTAATGATCTCTAAGATAAATTAAAGATTAGAATAAAAGTAATAAGTGAAAGTGTTATCCCAAAATCCACTCCATTAATTTTCTGGATTAACTTAAGTTTTGACATTTTAGCAAATATTGGGAATTTGTGGCTAGTGTTTTCCTCAAGCTCAAAACAATGTTGGGTTATACACGTTTTTTACCCAACTATTGTGGGCCATGGGATTTTATAATAATTATATAATATTATGGCTGTCTAATTAAGTGATCTAATTATGGGCTCAGGAAATTACCTATTTAGTATGGACTCTGTAATGTGTGGTTACCTAATCCTAGTCCAATAAGGATTGATGAAGTCTCTATTGGTTACTAGTATATAAGGACATAACTATAAGGGTTTTAGTCCCCAAGCCAAATAGAATGTGTGCTCTTCTCCTCTACCTCCATTAATAGAGAGAGTTCCCACTTAGCATACATAGAGTATTCTGGCTGTAGAAGACCTTCTACTCTCAGGCTCTAATTAATTAATCTCTTCTGCTTACGTGATCTCATCTTTTGCTGTAGAAGACAATGGATCCAGGTTAGTCACAGGTTTTCTCTCAAGAAATCTTTTCCTGAAAATTTAGCATGATAGATCCTAGGATTGTATTTGATTTAACAATCCATTATATACATCTAATAAGTGGTATCAGGAGCAGAAAATCATTTTAAATTGCTTAGGATAATCATGCATGTCTTTATTTGTGATATCTTTACCTATTTGGCTTTCTAGGATTTAGATATAACATGTATGATTGATGAATTTTTCATGATTTTATTGAGATATTAAGTGTTTGAGGGTTGAATCCTGAGTTTTGGGTCATAAAGTTTACAGAAAAGGGCGAAAAATCTCATTAGGCTTGAGTTACCTAATTTTAAAATCGGGTAATTAACACAAAGGGTGGAATCTGGCGCTGTGGCACCCGGAACAAAGAGCTGGCTCTGCGGCACCAATCAATGGCACTGTAGCGCCACACTCAAGCCACGGTGCCACGCAAGTGGCACTACAATGCCACCATTCATCACGGTGGCGCCGCAGTGCCACATACTAGCACTGTAGCGGCACCACCTGAGAAGAAGAGTAATTTTTTTTTTAGGTTAAATTTTGACCTAACTAAGGTACATGGTCTCTGTTTTGGGTAGAATTGAGTCGTAATGGCTCAATTCAAGGAGTTTCAATCTGAAACTTTATCAATCAATTTTGTTTTCTCAACCCAGTTTCAGTACGACCCACATTTTATCTGTTGAAAACTTTATTTGGCTTTAAGAGTTGATAAAAGTGCTTAAAACTCAGTCGGTCATCCATTGATATTTGTACATTGAAATTTTCAGTTTAATATTCTGGGCATTTTGGTTATTATTTTCTTCACACTATTTGTTTAAATATTTTGAAATAGATGAGTTGAAACAACATGTTGCCAAATTAACCTCTATTATGTAGATTTATTTATTTTGAAATATTTGAATGACTGTGTGTTTATTGTTCATGGGAATAATTATCAGCCCAAAAGAAGGTGGTTATTTGGCCGAATAATGAGCACACATGCGGTAATAGATATGTGATGGTTATTAAGTTTTTATGTGGACAGTAAATCGGTCCAAATGAAGATTTACTGTCTGATAGGATTTACTGTCAATATTTGATTACTGCACTGAAGAGTACTACTTACAAGTTAATAAGTCGGCCCAAAGGAAGACTTATTGATGTTGTTCTAGGTATCTTGTGATGGGAGCCCACCTTATATATTTATTTTTTGTATGTCATGCTACTATATCTTATTTTGTATGCTCAGTTTATGACATGCTATTAATGTGAGTTGTTATTTTCTGTTCTCTGTTCAGTTTCTGCTTCAAACATATCTACTAATTTGAATTCAATTCCTTTGCTTAACGGCACAAACTTCAAGAAGTGAAAAGAGCACATTATGATTGTGCTCGGTTGTATGGATCTGGACCTTGCACTCAAGAAAGAATAACTTGCTGCTCTTAAAAATGAAAGTTCTGCTACGGATATTAAGAACTTTGAGCAGTGGGAACATTCTAATCGCATGCGTCTTATGATCATGAAACATTCCATACCTGAGACCATTAGGGGTATTGTGCCAGAGGTTGATAATACTAAGGCGTTCTTTGACGTAATTGTGGAACGTTTCCAAAAGAATGAAAAAGCGGAAACAAGTACTATGCTGAGCAATTTGCTTGCTATGCGTTATAAAGGTAAAGGGAACATCATGGAGATGTCCAATCTGGCTTTAAAACTAAAGGTACTTAAGTTAGAGCTGTCGAATGACTTGCTCGTGCAATTAGTACTACTATCTCTTCTGCCACAATTCAGTCAATTTAAAGTGAGCTACAACACCTAGAAAGAAAAATAGACTCTTAATGAGCTCATATCTCAGTGTGTGTAAGAAGAGGATAGATTGAAGCGAGATAAAACAGAGAGTGCTCACCTAGCAACAACCTCTCAAGATAAGAAAAGGAAAAGGACTAAGGATAAATGAGCTGCATCTGGGACTTCACATACTAAAGTGCAAAAGAAACAATAGGAGGAATCAGCTTGTTTCTTCTGCAAAAGGGCAGGACATGTGAAGAAGGAATGTCACAAGTACGCCGCCTGGCATATCAAGAAGTGTAAGATTCTTAATTTTGTCTGTTCTGAGGTTAATTTTGCTTTTGTATCCAATCATACTTGGTAGGTAGATACCGATGCCACTACTCACATAAGTATGTCTATGCAGAGTTGTCTAAGGAACCGTCTATCAAGTGATGCTGAAAGATACATCTATGTGGGCAACGGCGATACAACTACAGTGGAGGCAATAAGTCTATTTAGGTTACAATTAGGTTCCGGATTATTTTGATTTGAATAAGACATTTGTTGTACCGTCATTTAGACATAATTTAATTTCTATTTCAGCTTTGGACAAATCTAGTTATTCTTGTTCATTTGAAAATAATAAATTTAGTCTTTTCTAAAATTCCAATATTATTGCGACTGGTACTTTGATTGATAACTTGTATAAAGTCGACACTATTACCTCAATTAATGTGAAAAATCTTGAGAATGTCTCTTTTGTACTAAGGAATATAGATACATTGAGATCATTCCTGATATATCTTTTAGGATATTATAAAAGAGCTATATCAATAAGGATTATGTTTCAGGAGATACGTCCATTTGCTAAGGGTGATAAATGCAGTCTTAATCAGTACCTATAATGATATTGAAATTAAGGAAATACAGAAATTCACTTATGCATTGGCAGTAGATCTTATGTATGTTCAGGATTGTTAATATATCAATAATCCTCATGTGGATCATTGAGTAGTAACAAAATGGGTTATACAAAATTTGGAGAGAACATTAGACTAAGTGCTCACTTATTAGAAATCGAAAAATTTTAGAGATCATTGGGTATTCCGATTCTGATTTTATTGGACACCTATATAGTTAAAGATCCACTTCTGGTTATATATATATTTGCTAAATGGAGGGCCTATTTGGAAGAGTGTTAAACAACTAATCACAACTTCTTCTACTATGGAGCAAAGTATATAGATCTTGTTATAAGGCATCAATAAGGATTATGTTTCAGAAGATACGCCCATTTACTAAGGATGATAAATGCAGTCTTAATCAATACCTATAATGATATTGAAATTAAGAAAATACAGAAACTCCCTTATACATTGGCAGTGGAGAATCTTATGTATGTTCAGAATTGTTAATATATCAATAATCCTCATGTGGATCATTGAGTAGCAGCAAAATAGGTTATGCAGAATTTAGAGAGAACATTAGACTAAGTGCTCACTTATTAGAAATCAAAAAATTTTAGAGATCATTGGGTATTTCGATTCTGATTTTATTGGATGCCTATATAGTTAAAGATCTATTTCTGGTTATATATATATTTTCTAAATGGAGGGACTATTTGGAAGAGTGTTAAACAAACACTCACAATTTCTTCTACTATGGAGCAAAGTATATAGATCTTGTTATAAGGCATCAAATTATGAAATATAACTGCAGAACTTTGTCACCAAGCTACAAATTATATTTGATGGTTTTAAAAGATCATTATGGAATTATTATGATAATTGAGTTGTATTGTTGTATTCTAATAACAACAGAAACTCTTAAAGTCAAGGTATATAGACTTTAAGATATTTGTTGTTAAAATAAAGAATTCAGAGTTGACAAGTGTCTAAGGAATATATAAGTACAAACTCCATGATAGTGACCACTCACCAAAGGTGTATCGCCTAAGGTGCTTTCATGAGCATATTGCTCATAATGGTATTGTATTTTAAAGATGTACAATTTCTATGAGAGTTTGTAGTTTGGTTGGGATGTTCATTTATGACACTTATTCTTTGTTTAATTTCTGCAGAATATGGTAGATAGATTTTTATATAAACTTTGAATTTAAATATTATATTTATCATATTATTATCTTTCTTAATGCGGTTTAAGCATAAAATTTTTGGTAATCTATTAAGTGGAAAGGCTAAGGTTGATCAAACTTAAGTTTAAAGTAGGACCAATTGGAAATAGGCATGTAAGATCACTTTTCGTGTAATTTCTATGCCACACATCCATACTTGATCTGTGCCATTGCGTGTATTGATTTGGTAATCATTAATAGGTTCAGTTGCCTACCTAAGAGCAACAAAGACCGCTTTGATTTCGTGTTGATATACAAGATGATCCAAAATGTTAGTATGGGTTGTGTTATGTGTGATTACCCAATACTAGGCCAATAAGGATTAATGGGTCTCTATTGGTTATCAATATATAGGCATAACTATTAGGGTTTTGGTCCCCAAACCAAATAGACTGCATGCTCTTCTCCTCTGCCTCCATCAACAGAAAGAGATCCCATTGAACATATATAGAGTACTCTAGTTGTGGAAGACCTTCTGCCCTCAAGCTCTAATCAATTCATCGCTTCCACTTATGTGATCACATCCTTTGCTGTCAAATACAATGGATTTAGGTTAGTCACTGATTTTCTCTTAACAAATCTTTTCCTTATAATTTGGTATGATAGATTCTAGGATTGTTTTTTATTTAACAATCTATTATGCATATCTAACAAAATTTGTCTCCGACCAATTTTCTCTGAAAAGAAAGAAGATTACTATATATACGAAGTGTGATAGTAGGCAGGTCTTTGACCAAATTTTTTCCCTTAAAGTCCTCATTTTTTTTTTTTTACTTTTCTCCTCTAATATTTTGACAAACTTATTTAATTGTATATATTAGAGTGAGTCAGAATAGTACTTTGGTCCCTTTTTTGGATAATCTTTTTCTTTTAATGATATGGTAATCTTTCATGAGGAAGTACAACACACATGGGGAGATATAACAAAGACTAGGCTCAACCATTATGTATTTTACTTCTTCTTTTTTTACTATACTACGAGTCTTGTAGCCTGCGTTTTTGATGCGGATTTAGTACAGAATATTATGTTGTATGAATTATATTTTTGCTACGGATTAAGTATGAAATATTATATTGTATAAATTATTTTTTATAAAATAGTTATTATATTATTTATAATAAGTAACGATATTTTACAACGATTTGATGTTTTTGTAACATATAATAATATATTGTCTAAAATATTACAAAATATTTTTGTATTATAATAATTTGACAGTCTGCGTTACAGCTTTTGCTTACCTTTATTTTGTTGCTTCTCTTCGCTGTAATTAGTAAATAAATATTAGAATAAAAAAAAGAAAAGATATAATTATTTAGTTTTTGCAAAGAAGAAAATAATAATTTTTTTTTGCTTAGTTTTTAATTTTGGATAAATTCATTACCTGACTAATTTTCATTTTGTTGATGTTGCTTCTGATCTAAAATATAAAAAAGATATGTTATTAGTTTAATTATAATAAATATATTTTGTATTTTATTATATTAAGTATAATTTGGTAATAATTTTTAACCTTTTTGGGATTTTTTTGGGGTCAAGTATTTTTGGATTCAGCGGTATTGTTGGTATTGAATCTGTTTCCTGGATAGTTGGTGGTGCTAGAAGTGTCAATGGAGTTGATTCATCATCGTCAAATATTTTTGACACAATTGTGTCAATTAAAGCTCCCTTTGTTCTGAAATAAATTTGAAATATTTTTATTTGTTTGCATAGTTATTCAATTACCGGTGGCAATATTATTGGATCGGTATAGCCTTCTTGTATTGCCAATGCGGAACATGGTCTTTTGATCAGAATTTGGGCTGCTTTTTCAAAAATTGTTATGACGGTGAATCTTGTCTCGTCTTGTATTCTGGTATTTAATCTGTACTTATAAAGACAGTAATATGAGAGAAATTAAAAAAAAATTAATGATTTAATTAATGACTAATGATTTGGGATATGTTTTTTTGTATAGGTTAGTTAATTAAAAAAGTATTCATATGAGTTATTAGATTATATTTTTTACCACGGAATTGGTGTTGATGAGAGATGACCATGTGTATCGCATCACCATCCACTTCTAGTTTCTCGAACTTGTCTAGAACATTGGTGGCAGGAGTAGTAATACCAATCTTGATGTGTTCAAATTGAATATTGTTACTTTTACTGTAAATTTAATTCCCTGGAGATAGAGGAAAAAACGTTTGATATTAATATAAATTATAGTGTATAATGATTTTTTTATTCATATTATTGTATTTTTATTGATATATTGTGTCAAAGAATCTAGCTGATTTAATTCTGAATTGTTCTCTTATTTTGTATTTTTTATTGCTCTGGCGGTTGTATGTCTCTTAGAATAGGAGCTGGTAGGAATTCGACATGCTGCGTCGTATGTTGAAACCTAAATAATAGATTGGTTAAAGGAAAAAAATATAAAAAATTATAATGTTTAATAAAGGTAAATAAAATATGATATTTTTTTATGATTTTTTAAATAAAAATAAAAATATTAAGGTTAATTATTACCTTGTTTTTAGTGCATTAACTTCTAGTATATTTATATTTGTATAGAATCTTGTTGCACCAGTGCTGACTGCATATGTATTTCCTATTTCATATAAAAATTTGTGTCAGTAATTATTTAATTAAAGTATAAAAATATTTTTGTTTATAGTTGTTAAATGTAGATATTAATTACCTAAATATTGTTTTATTGTCATAGATGTAAAAATAGTTATAATTAGTTCCTCCATAATTTTTACAATGTCTGGGTTAAAGCTTTTCGTTGTTTCTCCCCACAAAGTGATTTGTAATTTTTCACCCCTGCAATTAAATCAAGTGATGTTAGTATATGATTAGAATAAAGAGTAAAGTTTATATATATATATAAATTATTGTAATAAATTAATTAATTACCTGATGTTTTGTATTGTGAGTGTCCATCTCAGTGTTTTTTTGCCTTTGACATCTGTTTCTTTCAAGTCCTGTATTTCTGTCAACATTCCTATAATATCTGGTGCTAATGAGAGGAAATTAATATTAGTAAATTCGAATAAATATTGATATATGTTAATAAAGAAATAATATTGTAATTAATGGTACCTAATAATATATCATGAACATCTGTCCTTGATGCTAATTGGTCAAAATCTATAAAATAAAATTTGTGCATTGGAATGTTTGTTGTTAACGTTGTCATTTGAGCGAAAGATGTTGTTCTAGCAAATTGTAGCATTGCAGTGTGAGGAACGATCTTGTATTTTGGTTTGTTTGGTGCTATATTGAAATTGGTAATTTGATATACTTCTCCTTCAGCTATTTTTTGTGATATATAATCTGCATCTCGACCTCTGATTGTTCCATGAATTGCTTCATGCTGTTTTTTTTTTTAAAAGGAAAAGTTTGATTGTTATGCATTGTTTTATAAAATTAAACACAAAATATGTATGTATTAATTGTACTAAATTATAATGGAGTATGAGATAAGATAATTTAATGGTATTTTTTTACCTCATGATCTACTAAAACACAGTCGAGACTTATCAGTCGTCTGGTTGTATAGTCGTTGTTGTGCCAAAGTTGACTAATGCGAGCTTTTATTGCTGCATAAACTTCATTTGGTTTGAGAGATCGTATTGGTGTTGCCATTCTCTTTTTTTTTTTTTTTTAGCTACAAAATAGAAAAATTTAATAACATTAAAATTGTATTGAGAATATTTGAAACGTTGATATATAAAGCGTTAGGAAGATGCATATATAAAATCATGTTAGAATAATATTTTAATAATGCTAAATTGATAGTGTTATTGTTATATTTACGTAATGTTATGCAAAATTTCTTTGTAAACTATATTTTTAATATGTGCTGGATATTGATTGATGGATTCATTTATTAATATATACAGTCCTTTTGAGGTTGTTACTCGTGACAGGGCTACGTATAATTGACCATGTGTAAAGATTTTATTTTCTAAATAAATACCTACTTTAGTTAGTGATTGTCCTTGGCTTTTATTTATTGTCATTGCATAATAGGTTTTTATAGAAAATTGTCACTTTTTAAAAGTAAATGGCCATTTGGATTCGTTTACAATCATTTCTATTCTTGGAATGTATGCTTTTTTATTTTCATTATTTGAATTTATAATTTGACCTTCTATGATTCTATTTGTTAATTGTGTAATCATAAGTCTTGTGCCATTACATAATCCCATTGATTGATTTAAATTTCTTAATAACATTATTGGGGTTCCTACTTTAAGATTCAATTCATGTTGTGGTATACCGTTAAAATTTAAAGTATGTAAGAATTTTTGAGGGTATAATAGGTTTAGTTCATCAATATTTTCTATTGAGGCTATTATTGTGTCATAACTGTAATAAGTTTTTAATTTATTAGGTATTAAGGACAATATATAATTATTTATATCATCGACCGTTTTATTTTTTGGAGTTATTATTGCTCTGTATCTTATATAATTAATATTACTAAATTTTTCTTCGAAATTGTCATATATTAAATTTGAAATTTTTTCAATTGGATTTGATTCATATTGTATTATGTATTTTTCTAGTATTTTAATCCATGTTGCGTCTTCGTTTTCAGGGTCTTGTATTCCTTCTGCAGTTCCATTTCCAACACTTAACGTCCATTTTGAAAATTCTAAAATTTTCTTTTTTTCTTGTTCTGTAGTATTAGGGTTTTTTAATCTCGCATTTTCTTTTACTGATAATAACTTAAAATATGGCCATAGGTAAGAATTATCTATACTTGCATTTATTATATCTTCTTTTGTTCCAGTAGGTATAACAGGTAAAATTTGTCGGAAATCGCCACCTAATATGATTGTTATTCCACTAAAAAGTTGGTCAAAATAATTTTTTAGATCTTGTAGTGTCTTATCCAATGCTTCGAAATAGTGTTTGTTATTCATTGATAATTCATCCCATAATATAAGCGTAGTTTTTTCAATTAGTTTTACTAATTGAGTTCTTTTTTATATATGACAGGTGGAGAATTTATCGGTTGATAAAAGTATTCAAAATTTTGAATGTGCGGTTCTGCCTTTAGGAAATAATAATGAAACTATTCCAGATGATGTAACAGCTAAATAATTCCGTTATTTGATCTAATTTTGGTGATAATCGTATTCCATAAAGAAGTTTTTTACGTGCCTCCGTGTCCATAAATAAAGAATAAATTTTCTTTTTTATTATTTAATGAATCTATAATTTGTTTGTAGATATAGCATTGTTCATTATTTAAGTTTTTTTTTCTAATATAGCATTTTCTTCTTTTAGTTTATTAATGTCATAATCTAATTCTTCTCGCAAAAGTTTATTATTCAAATCGTCAATTAATATTCCTGCTGGTAGTGGTAGATTAAAATTTGCTAGAGTAGATGAATTTAAATTTAATTATTTTTCTAATTCATATAATACATAATTATATAATTCATTTTCTGAAATTTGAAAATTTAGATTATTGAACAAAGTTTTTGCTCTATGTAAAATATCTTCTGTCATAAGTTCCCAATGATTTTCAAGTAATGTTGTTAGGTTATTTACATTACAAAATAGTAAGATTATGGTGAATAATTGTCGTAATTGATGCGGGGTTGACCACAATGAGGCTTCTAATATTGATTCATTCCATTCTTTATCATCTCCTAATAGGCCTAATGCATTGCATGCTGCTTGATTTGTTGGGTATGTTACACCATTAATAGTTCGTATCGATTCAAAGATTGTTGAACCTTTTTGATGATTTAATAATAATTATAGATAATATAATTCTCCAAAACTTGAGTGGACATAAAATATTCGTCCAATTGAATATCCTGATTTTCTACGAGTCCAAATTTTATCTTTATTATTCCAAACCCATTTAGCGGGAAATTGAATATATGATAATTGTCTTGCTTCTATATTAAATTTATTTATTTCCATCCATTCTGTTAAAGTTATTTTTTCAATTTCTGGTTGTCTAATTATATTATTAAGATGTTGGTTTGAATGGAATGTTATATTTTGCATACGTGGTAAATAAATTGTTAATCGTTGTACTGGTGGATTTCTATGATGTATGGAATATTCGTATAATATCCACATAGCTTCATACGGTGTTATATACTGGTAATTAATATAGTTTTTTATTTCATCTTTTTCTTTATAAGTAGTTTCTCCATATTGTCTTATGTATGTATTGTCTTCTATTAATGCCCTTATTCTATCTGGACCTTTTGTTAAATATTTGAATAACTATTTAATTAACATGGATTGTGAGCATATTTCAACATTTATGTGGGCATGGAATTTTAAGCACAAATCTTTATTATAAGGAACTACAAATCTATTATTTAATTTAATACTTTCTTTTTGTATATAAAATATTGTATTTCTGCATTTGTAATTAATGAGTCCATTTTCTTCAATAGTTGTTTCTTCTTTAAATTGTTTGGCAAAATTTTTTAGAACAAATAGAATTTTTCATGCATGGGGCGTTTGTTTTGGCGGTGCCATATGGCCCATGTATTTTGAACCCTGCTACGGCATTGTATTCTTAAGGATTTTCTTCAGGATTAGGTATTTCAGCTAAAATAAATTTGTCTATTTGTGATGGTTCGGATATTTTTTCATTAGGATGTAACCAAAATAAGAAGTGGCAATGGGGTAAGCCATATTTCTGGAAGTCAACAACGTATAAATCTACAGAACAAAATAAGCACAAAAAACAAAAGAAAGACATTAGTTTTTATTAAAGAACAAATTCACTATTTTTTATATATATTTAATTTTATTGTATAAGACAATAAAATTTGACCTGCAATAATTATGCCAAAGATTTTTTCAATTTTAATGGTGGATAAAATTTGATTTAGTTTCATCCTAAAAATTATTGTAATTATATCTGGTCTATCTTCAGGTTTTTGGCCAAGAATTTTATTTAGAGCACGTATAATTTCAGGCCATTTAGGGTTGCATGTAAATGTTATAAATAAATCAGGATTTTCATACTGTCTACATATTGCCATTACATCTTGATAATTTTGAATCATATATCTAGGACTTCCAGTATGGCTTAATGGAAGAATTACTCGTTTCCCAATTGCTCTTGCATCTGCATCACCTCTTGTAATAGCATCTTGCACGTCTTGATAAATTTCAGATCTTAAATTGTTTTGATTTTTTCTGACATAGTCTAATCGATCTTCCTCAACAAAGGCGTATGCATCAACTACATATTGTTGGAAAACTCTGCCAGTTTTGAATAAGATGTTATTTATGTTTCACGTTGTTGTAATTGATAGCAATAGAATGCTCTCATCGGTATTCTATTTGTTGAGGGTCGTTTTCCTGGTCTGTTTGTGTTCCAATTTAAATCGATTCTATAACCATCCTCTCCGTATGGAAATAAAAGAGGATATTGCAAAGCCATATAAGAACGACAAACAAGAAATATTAAAACACAGAAATAAAGCTTTTGACTGAGGTCAACTTTGTCTCTAAACTCTAAAAAAGAAATATAACTCAGAGAAAACTAAAAGCATCACAACAGTTTAGAATTTCAAATTTGCTAGCAATTTCACTTTGTTGATAACTCTTTGTGTGTGTGTAATAGTTGCATACATTCAACCCTTCACACTCGGATCGCTTTATGCAGACTTAGAAGACACTCTAAGAACTGTCTCGATAAATATGCAGTAGTCATCTCATAAGCCTGTCTTTCATGTCAATCTCCACTAATGTAGAATAGCATTAAATCAAAGATTAATAGGTCTTTAATCGGCTTGTAATGTAAGGCTTGTATATAGGTAGATGGAATGGTATCATTTAGGCTTACTCACACCACAGATGCACATTTTGCTCAATGAATGCAATTCTTTCAAGCATAGTTCAATAATTTCCCCCAAATTTAATTTTTGGCCCATTTTCATTTTTTTTATTTTTTTTATTTTTTATTTTTTTTAAACTAAAAATTTTCATTTTTGTTCTTCATAAACCGCTCGTACTTCACCATAAACTCACAAATTATTTTCATACATCAATGGTGTGAAGTGAGGTAATTTGAGAAATTATTTATTAGTCAAGAGTTTATAGGACTCAAAAAATGATATTGTTAAAGCATTTGGCTCAAATGGGGTGACTAAGGATATTACATTTATAGGTAGACTTGAAAGGCTCAACCGGTCCAAAATGGCCTACATCATTTCTTCGATTTTCATGATACCTAGGATTTCGCCTCGATTTACAATAAAACAGGTTCTAAGATGACATGAGACTAAATATTTTCTAAGTCACAAGCATAAAACTACTCTAACTAATTCAAGGCTAAATGCATACAACTATGTGCAAAATGTGTTCAAGAGTTATTCACAAAGCAAAAATCACAAAAGATTTAAGCACACAAACAGTCATGATACTAAATGTTTCCAAAGAGTTATTTCACAGAAGCTCACATAAATATCATCGACCATTGGCCTTTATCAAAAGCTCCCAAACAACATACAATCAAATAACTAAACAAAAGATAAACATATACTAAGAAAGAAAGAAAGATATTAAATAAATCAAAATAAAATAAAGGGGAAACAGTTTAAAAGTTTACCCAATTAAAATACTCTTGAAAACAACGTAGGTAAGTGCTAGAAACTCCCCCCAAATTTACAGCGTACATTGTCTCTAATGCACTAAAATTGAAATACAAAGGAGGAAACAACACTTACCTAGGCAAGGCCGCTCAGTCGGCCTCTAAGGCGTGGTGGTCTCCTAGTTGGTCACATTCTGCTGATGGGGGTGGTGGTGGCGGCAGTGCCAAATACCGGTAAGTTTTTTTTTTTTTTTTTGGGCTGGTGGTGCCACGGTGCTAAGGCCCGGAAAAAAATTTTAACTTTGTTTTTTTTTTTTGCCCAGCGCCACCACCTGGAAAAAATGGCGCTGAAGCGCCAAGTTTCTATTTGTGGCACCCCAGAGTGGCGCTGGAGCGCCAAATTGAGCTCATGGGGCGCCAAAATGACCACTCTCTTCAAATTTTCTTCAATCAAGCCCCTTCACCAACACCTTCATCACTTTGTCTTCAGCATAATCACAACAAAAGAACTTCAAAAACATGCTTCCCACCTTATTAACATTCTTGGGTTGCCTCCTAAGTAGCGTTTGTTTAACGTCCCTAGCTTGACTTGGCCACTCCTCATTGAGAATTAGGCGAGCCAAAGGGTGATTTAGCTCGATCGAGCCCTCCTCCTAGATACTCTTTGAGCTTCTGAACATTCACCTTGATTCTTCTGGTTGCACCACATGGAGGAACGTTAGTTTCTTTGAATGGCTTTGACCATCTTGCCTTGTGCTTGCCCGGGAAGGGTTTCAAACAGGATGAGCCAAGTGTATCTTTCGGTCCCGGCTCAAAATGGTGATCTCCATGCTTTTTCTTCGTTGTTCTCCACTGCCCTTTATCCTTCTTGTGATGGCCAGAGGATGAGAGTGAAGGTATCATGATTCCAATTTGAGGATTGGATTTGGAGGAGTGTGGTGGATCTTCCATAACATTGGTGTTCCCGGTATCCTTTTTTACTTCTTCATCAATGGGATGAATGATAAAGGCTTCATGACTGATCGACGGAGCTTCTTTCAATGCATTGTCTTCAATGCTTTCCTTCACCAAGTCCACTCTATAGCAGTCATTGATGTCATTAGGAGAGTTCACTTCTTTGAATACATTGAGGGATATAACTTGATCCTTCACCCTCATGGTAACTTCTCCTTTGTACACTTCAATAACCGCCCTTCCGGTTGCTAAGAACGGTCTCCCAAGGATAATTGGAAGGTTTTCATCTTCCTCCATGTCAAGCACAATAAAATCAGCGGGAAAGTATAATTTGTCTACCTTCACAAGCACATTCTTAATAACTCCCCTTGGATACTTAATAGACCTATCCGCAAATTGGAGTATGGCTGTAGTAGGCCTTGCTTCACCCAAGCCAAGTTTTGGAAATACAGAAAATGGCATCAAATTGACACTAGCCCCCAAATCACATAATGCCTTACCGAAGAAGCGATCGCCAATAGTGCAAGGAATGTTGAAGCTTCCTGGATCCTCAAGCTTAGGAGGAAGCTTGTTTTGAAGAATGGCACTGCACTCCTCCGTGAGAGCGATGGTCTCAAACTCCCTCAGTCTACTTTTGTTGGAAAGGATCTCCTTCATGAATTTAGCATAACTCGACATTTGCACAAGTGCCTTAGCGAATGGAATGTTGATGTGCAATTTCTTGAACACTTCCAAGAACTTGGAGAATTGTTGATCTAGCTTCTTCTTTTGGAATCGCTGAGGGAAAGGCAAAGGTGGATCATAAGGACATAGCTTTGAGGTTGAGGGGCCATCATCACCCTTCACCACTTCGATAGGCTTCTCTCCATCATTTACTATGGCTTGCTCTTTCTCAATAATTTCTTCAACAATTGGCTTTGACGGTGAAGTAGGCTTCTCAACATTTTTCACTAGTCTAACACCCCCCTAGTTTAACCGTATTGTCATTTACAGCCAAACTAGGAAGTATTAATTTTTCTTAAACTATACCTTTAGTTTTGTAAAAAAAGGTGGACAATTTTGAACTTTCTAAAAACTTTGAACAAAAGTAACTGCATGGCATTTCTTGCTAAAAGCGTCTTTACAAAATGTACAAACAAAACAGGTTTTCATCAGTCTATTTTGCCATCAGCAGTAGTATTCATATTACACCAAAATATCTCAAAACAAAAACGTTGCCCATAGGTCAAGCTCGTCCACATCTGTATGATCATGGCAACAAAAGGCAAGTCAGGCAACCAGCTAGTCAACACCAAAATGTGCCTCCTCATCTGCATCACAAGACTAAAATGAGCTAAAACTCAGTAAGTAAAAACTATGCATGCTTATGTATGTTTTAACATCTCATAAAGTTCCCATTGTATCCCCTTTTTCTTAAACATTTGAGTCCACGTATTTTCTTTAAAAACATTCATAGTTAGGCCCCTTAGCACACTGCTAGTCCCGTAAGTCGATAGGCCGTGATAACATTGGACGGAAACTCTGGCCAAGAGTGAAATAAGGTGCGACCATCGTGTGAGTTTTTTGAAAACTCCTTCCCTCATCAAAGGGGCATCACACACCGTGCTAATATTGTCCCGCTTCAATGAGACACATCATAAGATCCGCAAGTCCTGCTTCAACGGGAGAGTCTGCATCAACAGACTTACCTACCCAGCTCCGACAGACTAGCAATTGCCATTAAAACTTATCTTATAAAATTGGTACAATGGTACTCACTTTCAAATACTTTGTAGAGAAATTCTCAATTTTCATGCAAGACATGCCATGCACATGCCATTTCATAACTTTCAAGAATGAGTAAATTTCACATAATACCATCTTCCATGTAATTCTTGTGATGCAGTTGTAAGTCTTTACTTACCTTGTGTCCTGAACAGAAATGGATTGTGGAAAGGGTCAATATCCTCTAGAGATTGGTGTGCCAATCACCTGTCATAAATTACTATTACTTATGATGCACATTCTACTAAAGGAATGCACCAAGATACTTAAATAAGACCGAAATCAGAACTATCACCAAATTAGGAAACTTGATCATATAATGACTCAGAAGCATACAAATCACTTAAGGCACGTGATAGTCAATAACTAGCATTGAAAAACTATTCAAAAGTGTTAAAATATGAATACTTGTCCATTAGCACAAATGATCCAAAATGGCACCTAACCTTAAAAAAACTAGCCCAATTGGTTCTAAATGGTACCATTTGGTTCTAAAAATATTTGGACAGTACCTTCCCTATTTTTAGGACATCCCCACATGATTAAAATCATGATTTTCAACCTGTAATAATAATTAACAATCCAATTCCCACATATACACATCAAAGAGGATCACTTAGAACAATCTAAGTGCACTTGTACTCTTTTTTGGTTTAAACAAGTTCAAAACCACTTTTACACTAGTTTTTCAACACAACTAGCTACCAATTAAGTGTCATAAACAATAAGATCAATAAAATATAGACTCCAAGTTTATGAAATCAGATTACAAATATAGGAAACTTAATCTACTATACATGAAAGCACTTAAATCCATAAATAGCAACTTTGGGGCCTTAGGTTTAAATTTAATCATCCACTTAAATTTTATGTTTTCAGCAATGTGTAAGGGTTCCTAGGACCATTATTCATCAAACAATAACCTTGGTTTAAGAGCTGAAACAAAAGAAATTATCTATAACTTCAAAATCCTACATAATGCTCACCTTGACTAGTTTGAGTTTTTATTAAAGCTCTTGCCTTCTACTTCCACCAAATTGATTTCCAAGGCTTTAAAACTGATTTTAGGACTCAAGAGAACCTAGAGGAACCATTATTTAATTGAGAGCAAGTGGTGAATTGAAATTAGAAAACAAAACATAAGAAGAAGAATTAGTAGAACTACCTTGACTAGTTTTGATCTATCTTGCTTTCTAGAGCTCCAACTTGAGTTCTACCACTTGGAAACTCTTGGAAATGATTAAGGGAAGTTGAGAGAAGTCTAAAACTGAGTTGGAGAGTCTCAGGTCGTGGTTGGAGAGAAAGGAAAAGCAAATGACCAGATTTGGTCTAAAAGTGATACTTAAGGACTAAGAAATGGCATAACTTAAATTCTAAGGGGTATTTTGGGTATTTTGCTCATTACTTTCCATGTGTCCAGCTCTAAAACATCCTTAGCATAGTCACCACGTTGCTGGTCACTCCTATACACCCAAGTGTAGACCAAAATGGTGAAACCTAGCTTAGGAAGTGAAATCTAGTCATACTTTGACTTATGATCCTATATGGCCAATCTTATTGTAATTTGGTGGAACCTAGCCACATAAACAATTATTAAACATAAAAATAAGTCAATTACACTCCGATTAACATTGCAAACATGGTATTAGCACTCAATTATTAGAATGCACAAAAATGACATTACGCGATTAAGCTTAATCTAAGCTAGTTTAGTGTAACTAAACACCAATTAGTGTTCTGAATGCCACCTCGTGCTTACCTGGAGCCGATAATTAAAATAATATAAATGAGTCCTAGACATTGAATTAAGCCTATTTGACGTGTTAAACACACAGTGAATTCGGCTCTGAAATGCGTGAAAATAACATTTTACCGAAAAACTACTATTTGACCAAGTTATCAACAAGCCTGATCTTAATGCATGTGCACATAGTATTACTTTCATAATTATATTCTTTGTTCTTTTAGCACACCAAGCTCTCTCTCTCTAATGGTATTGAGCCTTTACACTACATCAGGACACTTCGACAATTATTAGTGTAATAACATATATGTAAATGCATATAACATAATAAATGAGCATGTTACTATGAAAGTGGTATTAATAACTTCTAGATGCCTAATATGCAATTAGAACATGTTTATTATTGGCTTAGTATGCATGTGAGAATCTCGGGCACCACAACTAGCTCCTTCTCGCTTCTCAAAGTGATGGCATTACAATGCTCCTTGCCATCATTTCTTGGATTCACTTCGGTGTTACTTGGTAGCGCTCCTTGGGGTCAGTTGGTAAAGGCATTGGCCAATTGACCGAGTTGTGTCTCCAAGGTTCTCATGGTGGACGCTTGATTTTGGAGGTTGGCTTCATTCTTGGCAATGTACTGCATGAGTAACTCCACCATAGATGGCTTCTTCTCTTGTGGTGGTGGCTCTTGATTCTGAAATCCTTGATGTTGCATTGGTCTAGGATTGGAATTCTGCCCTTCATGATTCTGGTTGCTCCAAAAGAAGTTTGGATGATTTCTCCAACCCGGATTGTAGGAATTGGAATAGGGATTGTTGCGGTGTTATTGATTGTGGTTGCCTATGAAGTGAGCTGACTCCATATTCAAGGGGCAATAAGAACTCAAGTGGTTGTCTCCACATTGCTCACAAACTCCAACTGAGCTTTGCATTACATGCACACCATGGACTGCCATAGCATCAAGTTTCTTGGTCAAGGCACTAAATTGGATAGCTAATGTGGAAATAGCCTCTATCTCATTGACACTAGCAGCTCTCCTCGGATTGACACGCTCGGACGGCTATTGGTAGTTGTTTGCCGCCATTTCCTCCAATAACTCAAATGCATCATCCGTCGATTTTCCCATCAAGGCACCACCAGCTATGGCATCAACAATGGTCCTCAAATGACCCATCAATCCATAATAGAATGTTTGTACAAGAAGCCACTTAGGTATCCCATGGTGTGGACACCTTCTCATCAACTCCTTATAGCGCTCCCAAGCCTCATACAAAGATTCATTATCAAATTGCACAAAGGAAGTGATGTCGTTCCTTAACTTAGCGGTCTTGGCAGGCGGGAAGAACTTGGTAAGGAATTTCTAAGCTAAATCGTCCCATGTAGTGATTGATCCCAAAGGTAAGGCATTCAACCAACCCTTAGCTTTGTCCCTCAAGGAGAATGGGAACAACCTCAAGTGAATGGCATCTTCACTAACTCTGTTGTTCTTGAAAGTGTCGATATCTCCAGGAAATTCATGATATGTTGGTTAGGATCATCACTAGGTAGACTACTGAATTGGCACATAGCTTGCACCATTTGAATGATTGTTGGCTTCAACTCAAAGTTGGTTGCATTGATAGCCGGTCTTCGAATGCTTGGACCAAACCCTTCGAGGAAAGGAACCGCAAAGTCCCTCAAAGGTCTAGCATTATCTTGGTTCGCCATGGTAGGTTGAAGGTTATTTACTTGGTTCCTCTGTCTTCGGATTTCCCTCAAGGTACGCTCAATCTCAGGATCAATAGGTATGCACTCCGCACTCCTTGTGCATCTCATAAAGTATAAATAACCACCTGAGATTCACAACAAGAAAAGAAAAAGTAAAAAGTTTGAATTAAATCAAAACTAATAGATATCAGTATTAACAAGTTGTAAATCACCGTACTCCCCGGCAACGGCGCCATAAACTTGTTGGGCTATTTCTAACACACACATAGCTTACACCATTTGAATGATTGCCGGCTTCAACTCAAAGTTGGTTGCATTGATAGCCGGTCTTCGAATGCTTGGACCAAACCCTTCTAGGAAAGGAACCGCAAAGTCCCTCAAAGGTCTAGCATTATCTTGGTTCGCCATGGTAGGTTGAAGGTTATTTACTTGGTTCCTCTGTCTTCAGATTTCCCTCAAGGTATGCTCAATCTCAGGATCAATAGGTATGCACTCCGCACTCCTTGTGTGTCTCATAAAGTATAAATAACCACCTGAGATTCACAACAAGAAAAGAAAAAGTAAAAAGTTTGAATTAAATCGAAACTTATAGATATCAGTATTAACAAGTTGTAAATCACCGTACTCTCCGGTAACGGCGCCATAAACTTGTTGGGCTATTTCTAACACACACATAGCTTGCACTATTTGAATGATTGTCTGCTTCAACTCAAAGTTGGTTGCATTGATAGCCAGTCTTCGAATGCTTGGACCAAACCCTTCGAGGAAAGGAACTGCAAAGTCCCTCAAAGGTCTAGCATTATCTTGGTTCGCCATGGTAAGTTGAGGATTATTTACTTGGTTTCTCTGTCTTCGGATTTCCCTCAAGGTACGCTCAATCTCAGGATTAATAGGTATGCACTCCGCACTCCTTGTGCGTCTCATAAAGTATAAATAACCACCTGAGATTCACAAGAAGAAAAGAAAAAGTAAAAAAGTTTGAATTAAATCGAAACTAATAGATATAGTATTAACAAGTTGTAAATCACCGTACTCCCTGGCAACGGCGCCATAAACTTGTTGGTCTATTTCTAACACACACAATCCGCAAGTATACGGGTCGCAACAAGTAATATAGAGTAAGAAAGTGTCGAATACCACGAGGAATACTCAATTTACAAATGCTAAGTACTAACTGAAACTAGTTCTTAATTTATCCAAATGATAATAATTGATTGGTTTTGGTGCAAGAATTAAAACATAAATATAATGTAAAATGCACGGATGGAAATAACACTAAACAACCGAAGAGAGGTTAATAACAATGATAAAAGACCTAGGGATGCAATCTCTCCTCTAACTCATTCAATTACTAGTTTTCCTCACCGTTCAATCATCTACATAGAATTAACAAACAGGAACTCAAAGTATTCACAAAATCCTTTCCAAGATATAAGTGAAAATGCCTAAACAAGATAATATGTTACTCCTAACATAAATTGTTTAAACTCATTATGTGTAGTAATTCCAAACCAAGTTTGCATAGGCTACATAGGCATATTCCTATTCTATGTAAACTTACCCTAATTTAGGCAATCCTATATTGTTCAATCTATGTCCAAATCTACAATCCCTTTTCCAAGTTCAAATAGATTTCACACAATAATCAATTCACAGTCACATGAACAAAAGCATTACGTACAAGAAAGAACAATAAATTCATCAATGGCTATCAAGAAAAAATGAGGAAAATAACGTAAATGAATTATATTAGAGGTTCGATTACATCCCTAACAAGAGAATTTAGTACATAGTTGAGCAAAAGGTAACACAATAGATATAAGAAAGATTATACACGTTCATAATAACAAATGGAAGAGCAAAACGAAAGGAAGAGGAAGAAAAACTCTTTGAAACTTGTTCAATCCATTGGTGTGCTTGAGTCTTCTTGATTCCTTCTGCCTCCTCTTGTTTCTCCTCTCTCAACTCTCTAAAACTCTTTCCAAAATTCTCTAGAATGGTTGCTAGGGTTTCCCCCCGTCATTCCTCACTGATAGCAAAAGAGAGAATTATATAGCAGAGGCAAACCGGCCATGATCCAGGTTTTCTGTAACGTGTTTCTGCTTTGTGGCACTGCAGCACCAAATTTGGCGCCGCAGCATCGAGACGGTCGAGCAGGTGGCGCTGCGGCACTGCGGCACCGTGTAGCTAGCGCTGCGGCGCCATGTAGCTGGCGCTGCGGCACCGTGCACCTGGCGCTGCGGCGCCAGCATTTTGTCCTGCAGCATCTTCCGCAGGAAAAAATGCTGCAGTGCCACTTCCTGGCACCGCGGCGCTAATTTGCTGGAACTTTCAGTGTTGCAGCGCCAAATAGCTCTACACAGTTTCATTCCACAAATTGGCGCTGCTACACACTACTGGGGTGTTATTCGTCCGTGTTCGTTCGCGATGATCGAAATTACCTTGGTTTAGCCTCGGTTTCACTTGAAAATCTGGAATTCTCCTCTCAATGACTTCTCCTCTGAAACAAACATCAAAAACAACAAAATACATAAAAAGAGCTCAAATACGAGCAATTCTTAAGCTCGAAAGGATAGTAATGATAGGTGTATTTTACACCTATCAATAGCATCTTGTACGCCTTGATAAATTTCAGATCTTAAATTGTTTTGATTTTTTCTGACATAGTCTAATCAATCTTCCTCAATAGAGGCATATGCATCAACTACATATTGTTGGAAAACTCTGCCACTTTAGAATAAGATGTTATTTATGTTTCACGTTGTTGTAATTGATAACAATAGAATGCTCTCATCGGTATTCTATTTGTTGAGGGTCATTTTCCTGATCTGTTTGTGTTCCGATTTAAATCGATTCTATAACCATCCTCTCCATATAGAAATAAAAGAGGATATTGCAAAGCCATATAAGACGGATATAATTTTGTGATTCTTTGTAAATTGTTTGTTTTATCTATAATTATAATGTCTCTTCCTTCTTCATATTCACCAATATCTCCGACAATTAATCCTCCTTTATCATTTGAAGTGGGTAATTCGTACAGATTAATTTCCATAGGTTGCCGTCCTATTAGTCTTAATTTCATAGATAAAATTTTATTTTCATGGTATCTATCTCTAACCATGTGAAAAAGTTTAACTAATTCGTTATTTTCATTAAGTGTTTTGATTAAATTTTCAACAATTAATTTTATCGATTCTCTTGATTCATCATCGAATGAAAATATTTATATTCAATTTTCGGTTTCGTTTTGTGTCATATATATATAATTGGGAAAATCTTGGAAGATTATTATTTGTTGGCAATAAAGATCCCATAAAATGATGTACTTGACCGCTGATTTTAAAAATATATGGGCCGTCTGAATTTCTTGTATTTTGTTCTACGTTTTCCCCGAAAGATATGAAAGCAAATATGGAATTAAAAGTTCGAATATTTTTTCAAAAATATGTGCTTAAAGGAACTCGTAATAATCAAGTAGTTGATCTAGTATAGGGGAGGTTTTTTTATTGGAGGAAATTTAATTTTTCCGTCTTTACAACATAAATTATATTTTGGTGGATAAATTTTTTTGGTAGATTTTTCAAACCAAAAAGATGCATTGCAGTATTTACAGATGCAAGAGCAGTCTCCAAGATCGTGATATTTATTAATATCACCTGTAACACAGTATGAAATAAGAGTTAAAAGTAGGAGAATGCATAATGCATGAAGGGTTTTTATTCCCTATTTTTATATAGGAAATGAAGAGATTACTTCGTGTATTGAAGCTAGTTGACACTGAGGAGTGAGCTAAGTGGGAAAAATATTTTTCAGGATCTGTAAAGGTGGATATTGCAGTGAGCCTTCGATGAATATTTTCTAAATTCATACTGGAATTCTGATGTTGACGATCTAAAATAGCATCACTGCTAAATACAGAGTCTTCATTTAGAAGACAATAATGACGTCGTCTGCATTGACGCTTTGATGGTCGAAAATTTTCGGACATTATCTGGATATTTATACAATTCTAAAGGCGATAGAGAAAAGAGACCAGCAAAAAATAAGTATTATGCTAATTTTTCTTTTGTTTAAAGCTTATGGAATAATATAGTAATACTATCTGTGTAAAGAGTAATTAATTCTTTCTTTTTTCTGTATTTTTCTTTTTTGGCTTTGTTAACTCATTTGTGCTATACTAATTATAATTTAAATGATTATTATTAATGTCGAATTAATTATAGTATTTTTGTTTATAATTTTTTGGAATTATATTCTTTATTGTATTTTTTTTCTAACTCATGCAAAATTATCAACTCATACAAAATTATCTAGAACCTCTGACATAATAATATTTCTCAGAATATTCCAAATAATAAGACTATAAAAGCATACAATTAAAAGCGAAAAGGGAGGGGGAAAGAAAGGGTTCAAATAGGCGATATTTGGCTAATATTATTTGGACATATGGTAGGGAGATATTCTTGGATAATAATTATTTAAACTAATAACTAATAATATTTTTATTATATTATTTACAATTATTGGAGATAGTAAAAATTTCAACGTTCTTCTTAGTCAATAAGTAATAGTATTTATATTTTACTATGCAAAGCCATTGTAAATTGCGAATATTTCTCTGTTGTTTCCCTTTTTTTTTTTTTGGTAAAGTAAGAAATTTGGGATATAAGCTATTTAAACTCATACTTAGTCCTTGCAATAAATCTTTAAATACAGCTTCGTAATTATATATAGAATCAAAGTCCTTCGGTCTAAATGTATAAAATATTAAATTATACAAATGATGAATAAAAAATTGAATACATGATAGGAATAAGACTTTTTTCCCAATTGCTTTACAATGAAATAAAATATAATCTTGTTTTCTTGCTTCCTTCTTTTTCTCCGTAACAGATTCTTCATCCTCTTCTTTGTTAATGGAAGTGCTAAAATTTTTGGTCAATTAAGTATCATTGATTCCTTATATTCAATACAATTATACAATATATGTAGATAGATAGATGTATATATATACATATATATAGCATTTGGCTCAGATATACGAAAGACATCATCAATATATGACAAATTTATAGGATAATGCATTTAAGTATTAATCTAGCTACCTGAGGAATAATTTCTCATCAAGAAAAATCATTTCTGGCAATTAGATAAACTTATAAAATACCGTCCATATGTTAAAAAATTTGTCATACACATTATATTAGTTAGATAATAAAGACAAAATCATAGGAATAAAACACAGTACTACCCAGAAACTACCAAGTGTAGAAAGGCAAGGGAGAAAGGAAGAGGAATAGAGAAACATCAAAGCAAAGCAGCGGATTAATGAAAGAAAGGAGGGGGAATGACCAAGGGCAAAGTAAAAAGACACAAAAACCCAATCCAACCTCTCATCTATACACAGAGACAGTGGGGTAATTCGGCCAAATCATACAAACAAAAACAAAAAGACGAAATAACCACACCCCCTAACAGGCCACAATCAGACACTTAAGGATAAATCCATAAAATTACACCAAAAAGCCAAATTACTATTATTTCCACAGTGAAACACGTTATTTGCACATTAGTTCTGTGCTATCCCAATCTAACAATAGAAACCATTGTACACAGTAATTTTCGAGCAGCCAATATCTAACTCCATATGATTAATAGAAACATAATCATCATTGTCAAATGTAGATTAGATTATAAAATATAATTAAGGAAATACTAAAATAGTAATAATTAAAACAGAAAAAGAGGGGAAAAAGGAGAAAAAAGAACGAAGTAGGAAGAATTTTTGGAAGAATAGATCGAATAAAAGAGTTTAGATAATAGAAATTGAACTAACAAAGAAAGGAACGCAAGAATCAAAGATTGGATAAAAGGGCTGGGGGGCAAAAAAAACAGCAAAAATGAACATATCAAACATAGACATAAAAGAAAAAAATTATTCAAGCATTTTATACTATCTAAACACGAAACAATGAAGCGACAAATATCCAAATAGAATGAATGCAAGAGAGACGATGTACATCAAAAAATGATATGACAAAATATGAATAAGATCAAACACAACAAATAATCAAACATCTTAACTATATATCAATAGTAGATAGTACAAACATTAATGAACATCGAGACAAAGCATACTAATAACTCGAAAGAAAGAAAAAGAATTAACATAACAGAACATAATAAAGGGCAATAATACCTTAACTATTTCCAATAGAAGCTCCTCAGATCAGCTATAAACGGTTAGCAGTTATATGAAATGCAGAAGAAGCAAAGAAAGGCAAGAATCAAAGACTGGATAAAAGGGCTGGAGAAAAAGGCAGCGAAAACAAATACATCAAACACAGAAATTAAAAAAAAAAACAGTATTGAAGCATTTTATACTATCCAAACACAAAACAATGAAGAGATAAATATCAAAATAGAATGGATGCAAGAGAGACAATGTATATCAACAAATAATATGATAGAATATAATTAAAGTGAAAAGCAACAGTATTTAATAAAATACTTCCATAGTATATGATATTCAAGAGAAGAACAAATAAGTAAACATCTCAATTGTATATCAATAGTACATAGTATAGACATTAATGAATACCAAAACAAAGCATACTAATAACTGAAAGGAAAGAAAGAGAAAATAACATAACAGAACATAATAAAGGGCAATAATACCTGAACTATTTCTAAAAAAAGCTCCTCAGATCAGCTATAATCGGTTAGCACTTATACAAAATGCAGAGGAAGCAATAACAGCACAATAAATACGATCAAGGAGGTTAAAAAGAAACTCAGCAAGTTGTGAGTGAGAAAGAAGATAAGCATGAACAGAGTGTGGAATAAGGCAGTAAATAACTTCAGTATTTATAGTCAAACGACAGTAAAGAGATTGCAAAAGGCATTAAAAGAAAAATTGACACATGGCAACATGTAGAAACAACACATAATAAAAATGATATAGGGGCGCGTCTACAGTAGGGGCGTCCCTACGTAGGGCCCTGTCTATTCACCGTTGGATGGGAATCTGTATATAAATAGATTCTCCACAGATTCCCGTTATTCCCCACAGATTCCCATCCAACGATAATTAAGACATGACCCTACGTAGGGACGCCCCTACCGTAGCCATCCCCTATGTTTAATACTACAAAGAGTGTGACACACAGGGGAAGAAAATTAAGAATACAAAGTTCAAGTTCGAAAAAATACTAAAAAAACGAAGATAATCACCAAACCATCCGAAGCACCCAAGATAAAAACAAATTCAAGAGCAGCTGGAATGAATAGAGCCAAACACAAACCGACGAACCAGATCTGAGAAAACAAAAGGTTAGAGAGAAAAAATCAAGAGAAGAAGACAAATCACAGAGGTTTATTAGAGAGCATAAATCAAACAAAAAAACAAAGGAAGCCATCATCTAAGAGAAGGAGAGAAGAAAATGATCTGTGAGAAGAGAGAAAATAAGGCATAAAAAACGAAAAAAGAAGAGAGAAGAAGACACTCAAAAGACAGAGAGAGAGAGAGAAAGAAACAAAGTAGCGAATTAATAGAAGAGGGACGACGGAGTAACCAAGGGCAAAAGGAAAAGACACAAAACCAAGTCCAACCTCTCACCCATGCACAAAGACAGCGGGGCAATTCGGCCAAATCATACAAATAAAAATGAAAAGATGAAATAACCACACCGACTAACAGGCCACAACCAGACACTTAAGGACAAATCCGTAAAATCACACCAAAAAGCCAAGTTACTATTATTTCTACCGTAAAACATGTTATTTGCACAGTAATTATCTGCTCAGTTTTAATTATCTATATATCTATATATCTATATTAAGCCTGGAGCAGAGAGAATGTAAAAACTCTGATAGCTTCTTTGATCACCATTCTATTTTTAAAATTTTTAGAAAAATCCTAATTTTTTCATGATATGATTGGTCTTATTATTATTTTTCTTTGCTATAATTGGTTGAAATATATATATTTGTATTATATAATATTATATTTAGTTTAATATTAATTGATACTTTATATTAAATTTTGTTCATCGAACAAATAGCTGTGACACATTCGTTGTATCAAAATAAATGTATAAATAAATACATTGTTTAACTAATACCTGTGATACATTCGTTGCATCAAAATAAATGTAAAAATAAATACATTGTTTAATGTTTTATATAATATTATATTAAATTTAATATTAATTATACCTTATATTAAATTTAGTCTATTGAACAAAAAGTTATGTAATATTCATCTCATCAAAATAAATATAAAGACAAATACATTTTTTAATATTGTAATACATTGAACCTAATTATAAATTAATACCGTATTGCGCAAAGCGCGGTATAATGTCTAGTATATAATAATGTGTGAGGAAATTTGACTTTTTATGGTATTTTTTCGAAAAAAATTGAAAAATCCTGGCATTTGAAATTGTTTTGAAAAATCTTAGATTTAATTATAAAAATACCACTTTTAAAAGTATTTAGAAAAATACTATTTTTATTAATTGAGGAGATACTTAAGGTAACTAGTCGAGTTACCTGAGGTAACTTGAACAGTTACTTCAAGTAACTGGATTGGTTACTCTAAGTAACCTAACTGGTTACCTCGAGTACCATTGAAAAATACCAAATTTATAAAAAAATAATATTTGTCTAAATATTTTTTAAAAGTGTTATTTTTCTAATAGTATTTTAAAAAGTGATATTTTTCTAAATAAATTTGGAATTTTTTGAAAAAATCAGTCAATCCGGGATTTTTCCATTTTTGATACTTTGGGCCTGGAATTTTGTAAATAGCCCTATTACTTTTGGATGCAAAAAGCCCAACAGAGATATATGCGTTCGATTTTTGGATATCACAATCGACAAGGTAGTTAATCGGTGGATTTTGATTGATGAAGTCAGAAGGAGAGAATAAGATTAAGTCGGTTAATGGAGTTGGCAATATGTTGGCCCAATCATACGAATTAGTTTACGAAGGCGGTGATCTGTGGTATTATATGTCTTAAACGTTTAACAATTTTTATGCTTGTCTTCACTTGTTGAAGAGGTTCAAAAGATTAAGACAAGTATTTCAATAACTTGATTAGATTTATTAGAACATCTGATTATTAATTTTATCCTCTTCCCTTTGTGCTTTAGATTTGTTTGTTCTTTTAATTGTCAGTAATATTTTCGGTTTTTAATGTCTGAGATTCATCATTATTTGAGTTTTAATCATTGATAGGTACAAAGAGAAAAATTGCAAATACTGCTCGAGACAAGCAGGTAAAATAATCTGATCAATTTTGTGTTTGTTTTACAAATTTTAAAATTTATTGTTCCTATCAAAATTTGTGAATTTTTCAACTGGGTACTCTTGTGAACTTAACTTTACTAAAATTACTTTAGATTTGTTTGTTTTTTTAATTGTCAGTAGTATTTTCAATTTTTTTTGTTAGAGATGTTGTATTTATTTAAACAATGTGATAAGCATAATCAATTAATCAACAACACAATATATATAGCTCATCCACAAAATAATCAAAACACAAATAACTATTTGATTTTGAAGTATATCAACAAAAGAGAAAAGTTAGATAATTACCTCATTAGCTTTCCATTGAGTTTGGACTTGCCACCATCCCCTTTTAGTCCTACAAGAGCAAGAGGAATATGGGAGCAAGAGAGCTTCATAGCTCTCATCTCGTTGTTGTAGCCTTTACCACACACACAACTAGTTACTACTAGTTTTAAGTCATCCCTCTTAATCTCACCAAAAATGGGCTTCGTCTTTGGGCTATAATGTGTCTCTATAGAAGAAGACTTTGGCCCAATGGGCTAACGAAAGTTGGCAAAAAGATGGAGGTCCATGGAGTCTCAAGCTAGTTAATTAGAAAGTGTCCATCCCATTATGGCCCAATTAGTAATACCACACATAATTAATACATAATTGCATAGTTGTCCATAACATGCTTTAAGTGTGACATTATAGTGAGTTGCCAATGATTATGCTAGTCCATACAAAATCTTCCAATATTCTCCCACTTAGACTGTATAATCATACAATAAATACTCACTTTAACATAATATGTTGAAATGTAGGAAATCTCTCACAAAAATAATAGCCAAACTAATCATGCATAATACTGAATCAATAGGATACAAGTATCATACACAATCAGACGCTAGAGATTCACAAAAGCATGGCGACAACTTTCATATATGGATCCACCAATAATACATATCTTGAGACTAAAACTAGATATCTCTAATTAACATTTCAGGATTGCTTACAGCTAGAGAAAATAACCAAGAGTAATATCACTAATATGAATGTAAAACTAAGATCATGCTATTTGCTCTTCCTCTCAGTTTTCCTAATAATCCAATAAATAACGCGATTATTGTGTGCTAGAGTCCCTTAAGCAAACAAGAACTCATATGCAAGTAAGAACAATGACCAAATGCCAAAATCAAATGCATTAATTTACTATCGACAGGATAGAAAAGATTGTTCGGTTCATAACATTCAATGTATTTCCTTCACCAATCTAAGCATCCTATTAAACAAGAAAATTATTGATGGGATAATTTAATTATTCGTATGGACCTTAGTATTAATTGTAATCAATCAAGGGAGAATAAACAACAATAATCACAATTTTTCATCAATAATTTGACATACTCAACTCACGACGGGCAAGTATAAAAGTATTCAGAATTGGTCAAAATTTCACAAAATTCAAGCAAGGCTAATTCTGCATTTATATTATAAAATAATAGTTACCACAAAAATGCATACAGAAAAGAGCAATAAATCAGAAATTATCCATATAATATACCAAAAAATTATTTATCATTAATACTTAAATTTTCTAAGAATAAAAGGTGGCATAAGATATGGCATAAAAAAAATGCTCAAAAATGGCCAAAAAGTGAGAATATAATAATTGATGCAACTATGTTTGACAATTTGATAAGTTTAAATTCACGATAGGTGAGTACATAAACTCTCACGATTGTCACAATCTCACAATTAATTATGCCACATAATATAAAAAAAATTTAAAAAAATAAAATTCAATGCATAAAATCATCCAAAAATATGCGTATAATCAAAAGTGACATAATTAGCAAAATATGTATATAACTATGTGTAATGTTAGAATAATTATATTGACATATAATTAGACATAGTATACGATGGCCTAAATATACATATAATTATGAGTGGCATAAAAATATCAAAATATGCATATAACCATGTGTAATATTAATTTACAAATATTAAGATACAACTAAACATGGTACAAAGTCAAAATATACATACAATTATGCCCAAGAATTAATTTAACTCAAAATTGTGAGATTTATAATTTAAAACAAAATTCAAAATATGTGTGATAATTTAATAAAATATTTTGTAGTAGCCAAAACAAATAAATAGTCACATAAATAATTAGAAAATAAAAAATGAAGCAAAATATCGAAAACATCAAAAACCGCAGACGAAATTGGGATTTTTCTTTAAATTCTAGGCTCCGGAAACGACATGTCGTTTTTATGCATAACGACACTGAAATTTGCCCTTAAATGACATGTTGTTTTCTTACTTAAAAAAATGACATGTCGGTTTTCATTGAAAACGATGAGTCTTCATCCCACTAAACGACATGTCATTTTGTGTCTAATAAAGGTAAAGTGACATGTCTTACGACATCGTTCCTGATCTTTAGCCAGGTCCTTCTGATCCGGTTCGAACCCGTTTGACCCGTTTTGGTTGTTTCTTGGCCTCCAGTGCTCCATTTTCGACGATTCAATAAGGTTTTGCTCCAAATTTTATTTTCTATCAATTTATGACATTTATTTAGCCAAAAATGTTCAAAATAACTGAGTTTTAAGAAACTCATATTCCAACATTTTTAAAGCTTTGAACAACCACGAAAATGGCAAAATAAAGCCATAAATCTTAGCCAAAATAAAACTCAACATGTTGTTAATTTGAATCAAAAACGGATTTTGAAAAAAATAAAACCCACAAAAATTAACCGAAAATCCAAAAAATAAATTGATAGAATTTGACAACATCAAATCAAATGGAAGTGGCTCTTGATATCAATTATTGTATTTATTTAAACATTGTGATGAGCATAATCAATTAATCAACAACACAATATATATAGGTTATCCACAAAATAATCAAAACACAAACAACCATTTGATTTTGAAGTATATCAGTAAGAGGGAAAAGTTAGATAATTACCTCATCAGCTTTCCATTGAGTTTGGACTTGCCACCGTCTCCTTTTAAGTTCTACAAGAGCAAGAGGAATATGGGAGCAAGAGAGCTTCATAGCTCTCATCTCTTTATCGTAGCTTTTACCACACGCACAACTAGTTTTAAGCTATGCCTCTTAATCTCACTAAAAATGGGCTTCATCCTTGGGCTATAATGTGTCTCTATAGAAGAGGACTTTTGCCCAATGGGCTGACCAAAGTTGGCCGAAAGATGGAGTCCATGGGGTCTCAAGCTAGGTAATTAGCAAATATTCATCATATTATGGCCTGAGTAGTAATACCACACATAATTAATACATAATTACATAGTTGTCCATAACATGATGACATTATAGTGAGTTGCCAATGATTATGCTTGTCCATATAAAATTTTCCAACAAGAGATTCATAACTATTTAGGTTTTAATCATTGACAAGCCTAAAGAGAAAAATTGCAAACAATATTATGCAAGATAAGTAGGTAAAATAACTTGATCAACTTTGTGTTTGTTTTACAAATTATAAAATTTATTGTTCCTGTCAAATTCTATGAATTATAAAACTGATTTCTAAGTTCTTTATAGATTCGTTTTATTTTGTGTGGCAATGAACTTTGGAGCAAAAAGAAGTAACGACTCAAACTGAATTAATAGGTAAGATATTCTCTTCATCTTAAATTGCATAAATTGCAAGATACACAACTGATTTTGTAAGTTCTAACACTTCATATTAAAAATGGTACGATCAGTTTGTTGTTTTTTCATTTTTATTTCTTCTTCCTTTTTTTCGTTTTTTTTCGGTTTTGATTTCTAATGGCTTTGCATTTATCACTACATGTGCGTACGGTTGCCTTTACAGTTCTTGATTCTGATCATTATGAAACAATTACAACTAGTGTTTTGGTAAACTTGTTTTTATGTCTGCTTGTAGGGTAGATTTTGAAAGCATATCATTTGTATAAGGATTTGTAAATATATATATATACATATAACTATTTGTAATTTCCTGCAACCAGTATATATATATATTGATGGAGGTTTTGTCAACGGAATAAATAATCAGATTCTGAGAGCGAATCTGACCAAATTGCATACAGTTTTTAGATATTGCATACAATTTTCTAAAAAATAAATAGAACGATTTTATAGTGGTTCAGCCCCAAAAAGATGACCTACGTCCATTGTAGTATATTATGGAGAGAGTGTATACAACACTTGTCACGCTCCATACCCGAGGACGTACACCGCATACCTATAAGGCAAAACTTTATAAATATGCAAGGCATCTATCTACAATTCACAAAAATAAAGAATAATTAAATTCTAATAAATACCATTAAATCATGTATAACTCAATAATTCTATTAAGTCTCCAAATATTAAAAAATTAACTATACAAAATACATACTGTAATATAACAAATTTGTGCTAATTGACCTTTCCAATCTTCATATTTTTCCAAAGAAAATGAATGACTTTTCATCTTTCATTCATGAACTCAAATGTATCCTAATTACCTAGATAAGTTCTCCCTTAGTGAACCTCTTAACTGACGGTCTTTAATACCTGGGAGAGAAAAATAAAAGAGTGAGCTCGACAGCTCAGTAAATAACCAATAACCTTAACTAGTTGGATCAAGTATATATCCTTTGAAAATGTTAAATCACATCTTTCAAAACAAAATCAATTTTAAAATGTAAAAATTTTCAAGATAATCAAATGAGATTGTTTGGAAAGTCACTTGAACAAAAACATGAAGTAGGTTTTCAAAATTTATCGTTTCATTTTTATTCGATAATCAGTAACACTTTCAAATCACTTCTCAACAGTTTTTGGCGACTATATCCACACTTAACCCCTGTGACTAGGTCCACATTTACTACACTTAACCCATGTAGCCAAGTCCATATTTACTAC
Organism: Trema orientale; assembly: GCA_002914845.1. Classification (NCBI taxonomy): domain Eukaryota; kingdom Viridiplantae; phylum Streptophyta; class Magnoliopsida; order Rosales; family Cannabaceae; genus Trema; species Trema orientale. The sequence goes on along the minus strand of JXTC01000038.1, from coordinate 517,550 downwards.
ATTTGACTCCTGTAGCTAGGTCCACATTTACTATATTTAACCCATATAGCTAGGTCCACATTCAGTACGTACCGTCCAGATATAACCCCTGCGGAATGGGTCCACATTGCATAGTCACTGAAGAGAGTTTCAAAATACATTCATATACAATAACAGTTCAAAAATAATTTTACTTTTCTCATTATATCATTGTAATCTTTATAAACAGTTTTCATGTAACAATATTTAATAACAATGTCATATACTTGATCCATAGTTTTGTGCAAAACAATCATCAGATAGAATCAGAATACTTTTTAAATAAAGCGATTGTTTCAATAAAATTATTTTCTTTCAATAAATAACTTACTTACAAAAAGTATATTTTCACTTGAAATCATATTTTTTAATAAAATACTCTATAAACATAAGTTCATTAGAAATAATAAAATATTTAATTTTTGCTCAAAAAGTTACTAGAAAAGACCAAATATTACTTACCTTGTTCGTTTAACCTAATCAACTCAAAATAATTAATATAACCTCTCAAACACCTATTATCAGATAAATTATATATAAGTATCACAATAATAAAATCATACTCTAATTATACTAAAAATATTGACTACTTGCCGCCCATGCATTTTCTATAATCAACTCCATAGCTATTCCCAATAATGTCAATTTCTTACGATTCATAACAATTCTAACATCTCTCTAAAANAAAATAATTTTATTGTAATCACGTTCCATAGAAATTCATATACTTGATCCATAATTTAGTACAAGATATAGAATCATACTATTTTCACAAAAATTATGTTATTTCAATAAAACAGCTTTCTTTCAATAAATAGTCTTATTGCCAAAATATATTTTACTTGAAATTATATTTTAATGAAAATACCTTGTAAATATGATTCTATTAGAAATAATAAAACAATAAAATATTTAGCTTTTGGATGAGAAAAACTATCAAAAAAGATCAAAGGTTACTTACCTCATTCACTTTGACTAATCAACTCAAAATAATTAATATAACTTCTCAAACACCTATTATCACACAAATCATATATAAGTATCATAACAATAAAATTATACTCTAATTACACTAAAAGTATTGACTACTTACTACCCATACATCTTCTATAATCAACTCCATAGCTATTCCCAATAATGTCAATTTCTTACGATTCATAACAATTCTAACATCTCTCTAAAAATCACCAAACTTAGACGATATGTTTTACAAGTTATGGGGTCTTAAAAGTACTGAAAATGTAGCTATAAGGTTCATAGGTAAGCCCCGTACAGTCGGATAAGCCGCAGCCACGTTTTGCTAAAAGTACCCAGAGTTTCAGATTTTTTCAAATTCGTAGTACTCACTTCAATTGACTATAACTCTCTGGTTATAAGTCCGTTTTTGACAAATTATATACCGTTGGAAAGCTAATTCAATAAGCTTTTTAACCATGTAAATATGACCTAATCAGACCTGTAAAAGTCTCTGAAAAGCCAGTCACAATCTCTACTACGTTTTTACATCTTAGCCCGAAACTCAAAAATTTATAACTTTCTATTTACCCAGTCAAATCACTCAAAAATTATCTTGTTTAAATCCTAATATCAATAGACTTCATTCTTTATCAGATTCATTCTCATATTCAATAAATGATTTATGAGCAATTCAAAACCCTAACCCTAAATATTCAATCTTAATCTCATAATCAGACTAAAATATAAAACTTAAATGGTTAAGAGTTTATTACCTTAGGAGTGAGTCTCAGTAATCCATGACAATGGTCTCCTCATCTTCTTCTTAAACATGCATAGCCTTCTCTCTCTCTTTTTCTCCCTATAGAGCGTACGTATAACTGAGCAGATTATTTGTTTTAGGGTTTCTTAAAAGGTCTCTAATAGAATTACCAATGTGTCCTTAAATAATATCTATTAATCAAAGGCTCTTTTGTCTTTTCTTTTATCTATTTATATTATTTACTTAATACAAATAATCCTTTTTTTTTTAAATACGGGTTGTCACAACGCTATAGTTTCAATTCAGCAAATGCGTGCATTTGTGAACTTGTCTACAATATGACTGAGGTCTCCTATTTATAGATAGAGAGTCCTAGTCATTTATAATTGCATGCATTATTTTAGGTAGCATAGTTATCCTAAAATAATAAGATAATTACAAATTATTCAATAATTATCTAAATACAAATGAATTATCTATATTTGAATAAATTATCATAATTTAAATGATAATTATCCAATTATTTATTGAGTTATCTATCTTCTAGAAGAATCTGCCATAGTTGCATACGTTTCTTGGAGTGTCAGCATATCAAATCAGCTACTAGCTAACTTCTTAATTTGCATGCAAGTAGTAATATATAGCTAACTTTGTGTAAACTATTTAGCTTTCCATAAGCAAGCTAGCTTTCACTCATTTGAGGTAACCATTTTGCTAGTAGATAAAAATGAGCTTACATAGTTGAGATTGTATGCACTTTTTAAGTCGCGGTTGATAACAAGTAGAATTCCTCATGTTGAAAGCTTGCATGCACCTCATATTTTGTACGCACTTTATATTTTGCGTGCACCTTATATTTTGCGTGCACTTTTTTATAGCTTAGATTTTTAGCACACAACATTTGCCCCCCAGCTATCAAATGCTTCTCTGAAGTCTTGGGAGCTAACTATTTTTTGAAAAGAAGAGCGCAAAATATAATCTTAAGAAAGTGCGTACCATTAATTTGGTGACGAATCATTTTGCATGCTACTTTTGTCTACAGTTGTAGACATAGCAGGTTGAGTAGTAAGTAATTTTTTGTAGCACAAATATTTATTTTCCGCTAGATTTTTGCTTGCTAGTTGTTTCCAATCTTAGGTTGTAAGCTTGTGGCCTTCGACTGCTCACCATTCGTTATGGATGCTTGCGAACTGAATCTTGTCTGTGAGACTATGTTTGCCTATTCTTTGTGTCGAGGTTGCGAGCTTCTAGCTCGCTAGCTGGTGACGAGTAGTAAACAAAATACATATGTTAACTGCTAGCTTAGGTGTATTGTGAATCCTACTTATTATTCTTTCTTGGACACATACATAGTCCGTATCTAGTCACGAGCTATCTTCTTTGTGTATTGTCATAGTAGAGACCTAACTCACCAATATGCATACCTAACAATAGTTGCTCCCATTTGCTTATTCGCTTATACATGTTAGCTTTTCTTATAGATATTTATCCGCAAGCGATACTTGAGGGAAAGAAGTTCGATCGTGCCAATTCTATCAATGAGCTCTCAAATACACGTCGATGCTTTCGTCGTTTATGTACTGAAGAAAGCTTCATTTGCTACAGCTTCCTTTTTGAGGTTCCTACCGTACGCGAATATTTCCACTTGTGGTGGTTCTAACTTTTCTCCATGTGCACTTACTCTTAAAGGTGGACACAATACAACTCCTTGCCCCCCAACTCCTTGCCAATCAGACTCTAAGAGAAAGAAGGTTGTAATGGTTCTCCGAGATACGTGCACCTACCCGTCTATCGTGAGGAAGTGACTATCTTTACTAGTTGACGCTATTCTTGATCTTACAGATGCAATCACAACTCTTCCAATGCGTCTTTGCTATTCCTTTGACTTTCTTTAGTGAAGCCATTAATCAGAAAACATGGTTAATTGCAGATAGTATAGATGAATTTGAGAAGACAAAAGTAGCTTTGGAGGTGACTTTACAAGTGCGTGCACGTCATGCTAGCTACCTTTCATTTGGTATGCAATTTTATGTTTGCTTGCAAATTTACATGATGTTTTCATCCCTTTTGTGTAGGCTGCCACCTTATTTTTGAATGCTCTTAGCATCAACTTTGATGTATTAAATAATAGTGATATTTCAATAGAGAAAATGAAGTAACTGAGAAAAGTTGAGAGTGCTAACACCACTTCTAACTAGCTTGCCAAGGAAAAGTCTTCAATAGAGACACAGCTTTAATTGGTGAAAAAAGATTCTGGAGCTCATAAAAAGGAGATAAATTGCCTAAGAAAATTATTGAGGAGAAAGAGTCCACCATCAATAAGTAGAGGGAATCCAAGCACTCTGCTTGTGAATGAAGCCATTGACACCTTAGCAATGAGAAAATCGGTGAGCAAGCTGGTGAAGAGTATGCGTGAGGAGACTTTTTCCAATGAATTATTTTTTATTTTTTGTTTTTTTTTTACTGTAGGTGTAAGCTACTCCTATTTTCTTACATAGGGTATAAGCTATCTCCTTGCATGCACCTTAAAATATTCAATAGTAGATAATGTGTTTGCTAGTAAGTAGACATTCAAGTAGACAATGAACTAAAGCTTTTAGTAGTGTATTGATGACACAACTTGGTTTTTTCAATACTTACGTGTTTATTACATCACACAACTTGACTTCTATTCTCCGTGAGATTCAGTATATTTATCAATATTTATCCCCCGCTTGTGACTGTAGTACACATTGCATTAGTAAGAGGTATTGCATACCTACTACTGCGTGCAAGTTTTGACATAAGTTTATGTGGAACGTGCGCGTCTTTTGGAGTATTCTTTACTTCCTTGTGCCCCCCAAGTTTTACAGATGATTATGATAAGCGAAAAACTTGTTATGGAGAACACGAAAATATGCCCCTAGTAGAAATTGTTTCCCATAGGCACAGGCGAATTCATGACTCGTAGTTATATAGTCATAGTGATAACATATAGTTGCAGTCGAAATTGTGGGTTGTTATCATATGTAAAGATATGTACGCAGCTGTAGAAATATGTATGCGAATTTTAAATAATTTAAATCTTTAGAGATGAATTACACTTTGTAGACTAAGAAAGCTTGTAGAAAAATATAATGAAACCTAAATGCAATTGTCCACTAAGTTGAGAGTAGAAAAGAAAGTTTACTAAAAATTTAAAATAAAAGATTCCATCTAATTCCTTTATCTTCTATGTTCCAGGTCGCATAATGCTTGCAGTACGATATAGTTCTTCCCATGTTGGTCCGAACGCTCCCACTCTTGGTCCCTTAGTGCTAGAAAAAACTATTCTGAGGACCAAGTTGCCAACTTTGAAGTGATGTTCTCTTACCTCAGAGTTGAAATCGCGTGCAGAATATTGTTGACAAGTTGTGACTCGTAGTTGAGCATCGTTTCTCATTTAGTTATTTACCAAGCTTCAGTACTTATGTAGACTCTTTCTCATCTACTTGTAAGTCGATTAGTTCCTCAATAGTTCCAGTAGTAGGCTCCTTGTTATTTATTCGCGGGTTGAGGTTATCATTGACTGATTCTTTGCTTGCATTCTTGGATTCAGCTACGAGGATCTGGTTCACTATTTTACTTTTTTAGGCTATCTTTATAGCATTATTATAGCATTTATGAGCTTCATATTGGCGCACGTATTCTGTTCCATCTGGGATTGGGAACTTCATAGTTAAGTGGTAGATAGACGTAATTGCTTTCAGATCCTTCAAGGTAGGTCGTCTAATCACGCCGTCAAATGCAGATGGGCAATCGATAACTAGAAAGTCAGTTATAACAGTGACCTTGTGAGGTGCATCATCGACTATCAGCGGAAGGGAGATAGCTCCTCAAGGGATGAGAAAATCTCCAGTGAATCCATAGAGTGGGCTGACAATTGGTCTAAGAAGGTCTTCACTTAGCCCCATCTTCTTGTATGCATCTAAGTAGAGAATGTCTGCTGCACTGCCATTGTCAACAAACATCCTATAGAGATTATTGTTTCCCACTTGAGCTTTGATCACAAGGGCATCATTATGTGGATGATGCACAAATCGTGCATCTGTTTCTGTTAATGTGACGTCATTGTACTCCTTTGCGAATCTTCTGGTTGGTCTCTCGCTGAGGTGATGTACATTAGTAAGGTGGTCAATTTTTGCTTCTTTTGCTACCGGTTCTGAGCTCTCTTAGATTCACTACTTATGTGAAGACCACCAAAGATAGTTCTGATGTCACACATAATTTCTTGTGCTTGTCACTTATCTTCTTCGCGCTCTTTCTGGTCACGAGTATCATCTTTGCGTGCAACAAATTCTTTCAGATATCCTCTGCGAATTAGGTCTTCAATCTCAGATTTGAGTGTGTAGCACTAGTTAATTTTGTGTCCGATTTCTTTATGGAATCGACAGTACTTCTTTAGATCTCTCTTTGATGCCTCCAAATTGATAGGTGGTGGCCTTCTAAAATTAACTTTTCCTTTTAATACAGCGCACAGATGCTCTATAGAGGCTGTCAACTCGGTGAAGTTGTTGTACTGTGGAACTGGTGGCCTCATTTCTTCATTACGTGACCTTTTGGGAGATGATTCTCACCTGTAGTCATTTTCCTCTTGCGGTCATCATTTTTGCTTATATCATCTTTAGATTGTTGCCCGCTTGAGTTTTCATTAGTATATCTACATCTAGCTTTGCATAATGCTTCTCTAGAGCTTTCAACTCTCATGTACTCATTGGCAAGTCTATAGATGCTTTTGCAGTGTCGTTTTTGGAGGTCTTCCCAAAGTGAGGATTCTGGTAGTATATCAGAAGTCATATATACAAGCACTGCCTCATCTGGTGCATATCGGATTTGTATGAGTTCAGTATTGAATCTAGAGAGATAAGACTTAAACGTCTCATTAGGTCTCTGCACGATGTTTGCAAAGTGATCTAATGGTAAGTCGAATTGCTTTGTAGATTGATAATGTCTAAGAAAGGCAGTGCTAAATTGCGACCATGCAGTGATGGAGCCTGCTTCGAGAGTCTTGAATCACCTTTTTGAACCTTTGGTAAGAGTGACTGCAAAGTATCGACATTTGGCAAGGTCTGACACCTAGTGGAGTTCCATCAAATCATTGAAGTGATCTATATGTTCTTGTGGATCTGTTTTTCCTTCATACGGGGTAATTGTTGGCATTTTAAAGTTGTGAGGTAGAGGTGCTTCTCGTATGTCTCGATCGAAAGGAGAATCATGATAACCCACATTAAGTTCGTCTTCTTGAGCTTTTAAAGCTTCAAGAGCATTTTTCAGGGCGCTCATGTGTATACTTCTAGCAGATCGTGTGCGCCGATTTGATGTAGAGGTAACTAAGCGCACAGGTGAGGGATTTCTCCATAGTCGTCACTCACGAAGTCGTTGATTAGCATCTCGTCGCTCATTATCTTGGCATGTAGATCTTGGTTGTGAGTTTTGGCAACTGGTCTCCTATTGATCATGCTGACGACTCCCCTCTCGTCGATTATTGAGATGATTTCTGAGATCGTCTCCACCTCTAAGTCTGTTGAAGACACTTCTTTGCTACCCGGTTTGGTTACCTTCTTCACGGTGTAGTAATCTATCCTGCAAATCTCGGCTGTGTGACAGTCTGCTCTGAAGATCTTCTTCGCGTGCATCTCGGGCCCGTTCACGATGTGCACCTGCACCAGTACGGATTTTTTCTCGTTGTGTGCTCCTAGTTCCAGATCTTGGGGGTAGAGATCTCCTCTGTGGATTGCATATGAATTGACCGAGTGTAACTCTTTCAATAGGAATCGCACCTTCAAGAATAGGTACTTGTTGAGTAGCAGTGATTCCTTGCAGCAAGGTGTTTAAGGTATCCTGAAGGTTACCCAAAGCAGCGGTGATTTGTTCGTTATTAGGCACTTGACTTCTGGTGATGGCAGCGGCATTCGAGCCAATCAATCTAGTATTTGGAGTCGTCTGGTCATTGTGTGCAGTTGGTGGTGCACCTTGATTTGCCAGTACGTCAGCCATTGCGGGTACAATCGTTTGATCTTGTCGTTGTGCATCACCAGTGGTAGGCACATCTCCTTGGTTCTGTTGTCATGCAGCAGCAGCAGCGGCAGTGTTGCATGCATCTTGGGATACCCTTTGGGAATTGGCAGTCATTCGATTCGCCATGGTGGATTCTAATGAGGGATTGTTGGAATACTCCTCTTTCTAGCGCCAATTGTTGACGAAGGTTTTGTCAACGGAATAAATAATCAGATTCTAAGAGCGAATCTGACCAAATTGCATACAGTTTTTAGATATTACATACAATTTTCTGAAAAATAAATAGAGCGATTTTATAGTGGTTTAGCCCCAAAAAGATGACCTCGTCTACTGTAGTATATTATGGAGAGAGTGTATACAACGCTATAGTTTCAGTTCGACAAATGCGTGTATTTGTGAACTTGTCTACTATATGACTGAGGTCTCCTATTTATAGATAGAGAGTCCTAGTTATTTACAATTACACGCATTATTTTAGGTAGCATAGTTAACCCAAAATACTAAGATAATTACAAATTATTCAGTAATTATCTAAATAAAAATGAATTATCTATATTTGAATAAATTATCATAATTTAAATGATAATTATCCAATTATTTGTTGAGTTATCTATCTTCTAAAAGAATCCGCCATAGTTGCATACGTTTCTTAGAGTGTCAGCATATCAAATCAGCTGCTAGCTAACTTCTTAATTTGCACGCAAGTGGTAATGTGTAGCTAACTTTGTGTAAACTATCTAGCTTTCCATAAGCAAGTTAGCTTTCACTCATTTAAGGTAACCATTTTGCTAGTAGATAAAAATGAGCTTACATAGTTGAGATTGCATGCACTTTTTAAGTCGCGGTTGATAACAAGTAGAATTCCTCATGTTGAAAGCTTGCACACACCTCATATTTTGTACGCACTTTATATTTTGCGTGCACCCCATATTTTCAGCACACAATAATATATATATATGATAGAGAACTTCATAATGGTTTCAACTTTTTTGTGACTATGAATGGTTATGAAAAAAAAAAAAAAAGCATAAATATCAGCTTAGTCATTAATTATAGATTATGAGTTGGTATTTATAGTGACTTGCTATAGTAAGTTTCCAATAAATTGTAAATAGGTAAGATTCCATTTATTTTTTATTTTATATATAGATATGAAGGGTATATAAGTGAAGTTGGGTATGCTTTTTCAGTGCAACTAGAAAGGCCGAAGTGTGACGCATATATATTTAATTTTGATCTAATAATGCGTAAGGCCCACTATAAAGTAGAGCCACATAAGTTCGGGTTAATAATTCAACCGTGCTAATTGGCATTTTCATTTTTCGCGACTCTCTTAAATTATATTTTTCTTAAACAACCTTTTCCCCAATTCGTGACATATTATTAATTAATTAATTACATTTAATATATTTTAAGTTGGGGAATGATAAAAAAAACTGTTGAAAGTTCAAATATTCTTAGTAAAATTAAGTACATTTAATATATTTAAGTTTGGGAATGATAAAACAAACATTGAGAAGTTAAAACATTTTTCAAAAATAATTAATGTATGGCATTAAAATTGAATCTTAAAAGAAGAAATTATTTTTTTATTAAAAAATTGGCAAAATCTAAATTAAGATTTTTTTAGATAAATAAAATATTTTAAATAAATATCATGTCATCAGGTAACATGATTTAATTAATTCACTAATTTTGATGATAATAAATAATAATAAATATTTTTGGCCAACCATCAAATTGATCACAATTATTGAATATAGATCCAATGGAGAAAATTATTATAGCTATTTATAGATAAATATAGTTTTAACCGTTTAAATCAAGATTTATTTGACAATTTCTATGATTTTTATTTTTGAATAAATAATTTTATAATTTTTTTCCCCAGCTCATTGAAAGATATATTTAAGTAATTATTATCTCTTTAGCATCATATATATTCTAACCCCTTGACAATTATGTGTTTGTTTCGTTCTGGAATTTAGAAAAATCTCATATGGAGACTAGTTCAATATTGGCGATAAGATGTGACTTGCCTACAGCTACTTCATTATATAGTCCCATATAAACCGTTCTTAATCGGCTTTATATTATCACAAAAGAAAGGGGGAAAAATAATGGCGAGAGAAATTGCTGCTCTTGTACCTGTTAAAGATATAGATCAAGCATTACATCTATGGCAAACTTCTGGGGGCACAATATTTCTCCTCTGCATGATTTTCATGTCCTTATCATTCATGTCGTTTGTGATATTTGCTTGTGCTGATACAGGTACTAGCTCTCCTAACCACCCTGTCGGCGGCGGTGTCGTCGTTAGCGACGCCGGCGCATGCGGTGGCGGCGCATGCGGTGGCGGCGGCTGCTGAGGCAGAGTTGAGCCGGGACCTATATGTATTTGAGGAAAATTAGTAGAAACTAGAGTTTTATTTTAAATAAATGTAACTAGTAAAGCCATGACGAAAAGTATATCATACATACGCATGTGTGTATATATATATATATATATGCACGTAATTAACTTCAGAAGAGCGCTTATGTTTTCTGTTTTCCGAATTCTTAGTTTTTTTTTTTTTTTTTAAATTATATTGTTTTTCTTTACGCTCTTATCTCTTTTTTTCCCCTCTAAACAAACCTCCGGCTAGCCCCTTGAATATCCATTTAATTATGTACGGGGTGACTTTATCTTCAGATCTGTATTAAGAATAGATATTAATTATCAGTGGCCTAAACACAAAAGGCATTAATTATTGGTGGCTCGAATGCTAGAGTATATATTAATTATGATAGAGTGCGCTAATTGACACCCAAAAAGAAAACAAAAGTAGTATCATGCAGTCAGTCACGTACTAAAACGATAATAAGGCTGTAAAGAGAGATTTTGGATTGAAAGGATTGAATAATCCTTAATCGATGGCCATTATGATACAGATTTGGAAGGATTAAATATTGTTTTATGAAAGGCTGTTATATATGGTAGCGTTAACTGTCAAAATGGAGCGTTGATTCATGGCCATTACAAAATATCTTGGATTAATTAATATAGTAGAGAGGGAATAACCTGTCCTAATTTGTTGTACTTGTACCAAAGCAAAAAAAAATTTGTTGTACTTGCTGTCTCCCTCAGCACTCAAATATTGACAAATCAGCACTAATTATTCAATTAATAAGTTAATTGTTAAATTAGTTTTTTTTTTTTTTTTTTCATTTCTCAGCATATCAGTAATGAGATAAACAAATTTTTGAGACAGCAGAGAGGATCTCTCCCATCGTAAAACGAAATGGCTTGGAAAACAAGCAGTAGTTTCTATGCTTTAGTCAATTTGAATAATTCAAGAATTGAGCAAACGGGGACCGGATTGGGGAACTGACCAATACATCCTATTATAAATATCACGATATATTTCTGACCAGTTTCTGCCATCACTCATTTGGAGAGATTTTTAATTGTCTTTTCAGAATCATTTTTTTAAGTCTTGGTCCTCCCCCTGACAACTAAGGCTACGTTTGGTTTATGAGGAAAAAAGATAGGAAGGAATGAAAAATTGAAAAGGAAAAAAAAATGTGTACGATAAAAAAGAAAATTCTATAATTATTTGATATGGGGAGAGGAAAAAAAATTAATTTATTTTAGCATAATTATTTTAGCCTCAATATAGTGATTTTTTATTGTCACTCATCCGTTTGCTCTTTCCATATTTGAGTTTAATAAACATTTTTAGCACCAAACCTTTGCTAAAAAGAACCTTATTATACATCAATTTAAATTTTATAAAATATATACATATAAACTCTTACACTCTAGAGAAAGCTAAAAATCTCTCACACGCACCTTTGCTAAAATTACCTTATTGTAATCCCTCACACCCATTCTTGAAAATAATTCACAAAAACGAGGTTCAAGGAATAAATAAAAACAAATACAATTAATGGAAGACTAAGCTTTTTTTTTTTTTTTTTTGTTCTTCTCGAAAATTCACTTTATCTATGTCAAAAAGATAATTGAGACTAAAAAAAAATGCAGAAGAGTCCTCATAAATCTAAGATTCTCGTTAAGAGATTTTCCATTAAAATTTTCTACCTAATTATTATGGATAATCGATGAGTGTGGAAAAGAAAGGATTATGATAATATTAACATATAATAAAATTGAAGGCTATTATTGAAGAGGACTTCAATGCCTTTTGACATTCTTAGCTTCATCGATTCTTGTGGGTGAAAATTTGATGAGATAAGAATTAAGGAAATCACAATTTTCTCTTTGACAGATGAAGTGATAAAATTGTATAGTATATTTTATTATTTGATTTTCGTTTGACATTAATATGGCTATGCTTAGTTGAAGAGACTTGAGAAGAACAAAAGTAAGGAGAAGAGGGGTGGGTCGGTAAAAAGAGGTGAGTGGAAAAGAAGTGAGAACAAATGGGGTAGTGGGTGTGAAAGGAAATGACAAAATAAATTGAGGGATAATTTGGGAATAAAATATGGTATAATAAATAGTAATATAATTTAAGATTTTAATTAAGGGGTTGTTTTAAAAATAGTGTGGGAAAAGTAGACACAAAAGAGTGGTAATATACCCACTCTTTTAAAAATTAATATGCAAGAGTAATTTGGTAAATTCATTTTTTCCATTGGCTAAAATTTTTTTTCTTCCACTTTTCTCTCTAATTTGGAGGGGAAAAAATTGTAGTCTTAACCTTAACTTTTTCTCTCCCATTTTCTCCTCTATTTTCTCTTTCTCTCCTTTTTCCTTCTTACCAAATAACCATTTTTTTTTTTTTTTCCTCTCTTTTTCCCTCATACCTTTTCTTTTCTCTCTCTCTTTTCCTCCTACCAAACATAGACATGTGAGTGGTGTCAAAACAGGTTGGTATGGGCACGACACGATATAAGCCGGCACGACATAGCATGCCATGATTAGTAACCGTGCTCGGCAGGACATGACACAATCTAGTTAGAATATACATTAAACATAAAAATTTAAATTAATTATCATTTCTCACGTACACCTAATATTTCAATTAAAGTTTATTTTTATATAAAAGTTATTTGAATTTTCAAATAATTTTTTTCTACAATTCATACTAAATAATTATTTAAAAAGAAGTATTAATAGTATTAAAACAACTAAATTTGAAGAAAAAAAATTAATATTGAATATGATTATGGAATAAGAATAATAAGAGTTTGAAAATGGAAATAATTAGGCTTGAAATCATATATGATACAAAAAATAGGCAATGTTAGATACAAAAATTATTTTAACAAGAACGATTAGGTATGAAAATAACATAGTATCTAAAATGGGTACAATTAGTACGAAAATAACATAATATCGGAAACATGTACGATTAGGTACAGAAATAGCACAGTATCGAAAAAAAAGCATGATTAGACATAAAAAAATAGCACAATATTATAAATAAGCACGATAGTAGCCTAATATCGAAAATGTGAATAATTAGGCATGATATATATATAGACAAGCACGATAATGGCATATTAACGTCACAAAATCTGGTATAGGCACAGTACAGGCATAAGCACAGGCCGGACACAACACGACATGAGACACGAATGTACTGTAGCTAAATGTGTCTGGAATGGCACGACACATTCTAATTAACATCTCTAGCCATGTGGCCTTATAAATGTTACTTTCCTACCATTTACAAGGCCATATGGCAATAACTATTGGGGAATTAAAAAAAATAAATAAATAAGATCATATGGACTAATCTACTATTAAAAAGCCACTTTGTTCTGATGAGTGAGTTTTGCTCACAAATTGGATACTATTTAAGCCAGACATTTGATGGATTCTCGAGGTTTTCGTAGATTTTATTTTTGTTTTTAATATTTTTTATTGTAGGTCAAATAATTTTGGTAGACTTAGTGGTGTTTGGAGCAAAATGGCATGATTTATGGCTAGTTGGGCAGAGAAGCAAGCGCCTTGGCACTTGTCATTAGTTCTAGAGTATTTAAAAGGTTCAAAAAGAGCAAAGTTTAGATAGAAAAAAAAGTTCCAGAGAAGCAAGTGCCCAGGCACTATGAAAGTGCCGCTCCGACACTAGTTTGTGTAGAAAAAGGAACATTTGGCAGAGAACATGGTGTCCAGGCGCTATGTTAGTGGTGCCCTGGTGCTATGCTGTCGGAGTAAAACATACAATTTTCTTTCGACACTTTTTCACCCATTTCTTGATATGGTCGCCCCCAAGCTTATAAATAGGTCTTTCTAGAACTTATTTGAGATATTAAAGAGCCATCAAGAACTCAGAAAAAAAAAATAGAGAGAGAAAGAGAGAGTGAAGAATAGAGAGAGAAAGAGAGAGTGAAGAATTGAAGATGGAGCGATTAGTTGAAGACGGAACACTATTCATTCAAATTGATCACAATTATTGAATATAGATCCAATAGAGAAAATTATTGTAGCTATTTATAGATAAATATAGTTTTAACCGTTTAAATCAAGATTTATTTGACAATTTCTATGATTTTTATTTTTGAATAAATAATTTTATAATNCCAGGCACTATGAAAGTGCCGCTCCGACACTAGTTTGTGTAGAAAAAGGAACATTTGGCAGAGAACATGGTGTCCAGGCGCTATGTTAGTGGTGCTCTGGTGCTATGCTGTCGGAGTAAAACATACAATTTTCTTTAGACACTTTTTCACCCATTTTTTAATATGGTCGCCCCCAAGCTTATAAATTCTTTCTAGAACTTATTTGAGATATTAAAGAGCCATCAAGAACTCAGAAAAAAAAATAGAGAGAGAAAGAGAGAGTGAAGAATTGAAGATGGAGCGATTAGTTGAAGACGGAACACTATTCATTCAACTTCTAGTTTTTCTACGCTTCTTTCTTCTTTCATGTCAAGGGTCATGTTTAACACTACAAGAAAGAAGACTTTTGCCGACGCATTTTGTCGTCGGGGAAGGTACTCCAGATCAGTTGGCAAAAGTGATTTGACTTTTATCAACGTATTTTATCGTCGGTAACAGTTGTCGATGAAAGACCATAGCTGAAAGTCACTTTCCGACAAAAAGTAAAAGTAGTCGATAAAAGTAACATTCACCAATCACCGATGCTAAGTTATCGTCAGTGAACGTTTTTTGTCGACAAAAGTATGCCCAAATTTTTGAGTTTGTTAACCAATCACCGAAGCAACAAATGTGTCGGTGAAAGTGCAACTATTGTCGATGCTTCTATTGCGTCAGCAAAAATTGTAAAAAAAAAACCTATATTAAGTTAAAAATACATTTGCCGAGACATGGTATTTTTCAAAAATTTTAAAAAAGTAAATATACTATTGCCAACGAAAAAACATATCAATGAAGGTATTTTTCTAGAATTAAAAAAAAATTACTAATGTAATTTTACATAGGCAAAAGTTTTAGTTACTTAAAAAGATTATTTAATTATTTATTAATTAATTATTATATTAAAAATTAAAATGACATAAATTAATAACACAAATTTCATTAGATGAAAATATATACAAACTGTATCTAAAATTGTAATATAGAAGGGAAAAAATAAAAAATAAAAAAGTCTACATTTGTTAAGGAGAAGACGGCGGCATCTCGATTGTGAGCCTACTACTAATTCTTGAGGAACAACCTCAGTATTTGTTGTTCTAACTTGTATTCTTTTTTCTCTCAAAATTGAAATCTCGTCCACACTTTAGTCTAAGCTTCTAAGCAATGTACGGTGAATCTATGAAGTTTTCAATTTAAAATGATATTAGGCAGTGACAGAAGAAACTCAAGGAAAAAAACATAGAACTTACTTATGTAATAAGTCATTGATAATAAAAGGGCGCGTCTACAGTAGGGGCGCCCCTACGTAGGGTCATAGAGTCGCTCCTACGTAGGGTCCTGTCTATATACCGTTTGATGGGAATCTGTGTATAAACAGATTCCCTACAGATTCCCATCAAACAGTGATTAAGACATGACACTACGTAAGGGCGTCCCTACTGTAGCCCTCCCCATAATAAAATATTAGAAAGTGCCAACAATTAATTTAGGGAGAGGCTACAGTAGGGGTACCCCTACCTAGGGTCATCTCTTATACACCGTTTGATGAGAATCTGTGAGGAATCTGTTTATACACAGATTCTCATCAAACGGTGTATAGACAGGGCCCTATGTAGGAACGCCCCTACTATAGACGCGCCCATTAATTTAATATAATCAAAAATCGAAAGGAAATTAATTAAATTGCTATATATAGACTAGTACAAGCGCACATGTATACATGCATGAAAATATGTTCCTGGGGTTTCAAAACTATGGCAAAGAGAGAGAGAGAGAGCAGCTTCTCTCTAAAACTCTCCTCAGGAGAGCTTTTCCTCTTTGCAGCAAAATCTCTCCACTAGCACTAGTTTTGCCTTCATCAACAAGTGCCTCCCCTACCGGGGAGAGGGACCCTCTCTCCGGTATAGATTTTTTACAGTTTTTTTTTCATATTTTTAGTAATATTTCTAAATAATCCTCCTATGTGGGATAATAATATTCCACCTAGATTTAGATCTATAGTAGTTTTGATACCCCCAGATTTAGATCTGTGGTGGTTTGTAAAGTTTGGTTATATTTTTATTATTTTAGTCCACCTAGATCTAGATCTATAGTAGTTTCTTACCAGAACTGTTCAGATCTAGCTTGTGTGTAAGGTAGTAATTACCCGTCTGTGGATCTTTGATGCGAAGCAAGAGACACCAATAATGTATACTAAAGGGAGGGTTATAACGAGTCAACCGCTAAGGGGTAGAGCTCTATCGACACACATACCAGCGGTGATCTGCATAAATCCTCGTATAGGTCAATTTCGCCAGGATCCTAGTATGCAATTTTTCCCCAAGAACTTTTATTAGTTTTTAATGGCTGTTTATTTTGTTATCAAAAATTCCTTTATGAGTATTGTACTATCATCTGTTTATTAATGAAAGTGTTTTCTTTAAAAAAAAATGTTCATGGGAGATTTATCAGAAATGAGATAAGGTCATCTATGAATGTGTTACAGGTCTCTTTCAGCTTCTTTGATTCCTCTTTTCATTTAAATAAATAGCCAATAAAATTTACAATTTAGGAAAAATTGAATTGAACCTTATCATCTTGGAGTTGGATTATGTGGTGCACGTCCATCAAAAAAATCAGATTCTATATCATCAAAATCTCTTCCATATTGACCCTTGTGCAGCCAACTCTACAATCACCTCTTTCGATGCATCATGCATGCTTATATCTTCCAACTATTTCCGCACATCTTAGAGTCAATTAAAAGAGCAAATCAAATTCAAGGTTCCAATGTACTAAAACAGAGAATGACGAGTCTAACTAAAATGATATCTAATATGTCTAACTTAGTTTCTCAAATATACGTCAACTATTTGAAACATGTTAAGCAACCATGGATAATTAAAAAGTAAGGCATATAAATCTCAAATTTACTAGCAACCATGAACACGACTTAAATAACGAAAAGTACTATCAACTTCTATAAAAAGGCATACAAAAATCTAAACTTTTTCCATGTGAAAATTAGACTATAGAGTCAACAAACTTCAGGCATAAGGGCAAACCCAACTAAAGGTCTGTTTGAGTCTCATATAATTGTTGGAAAATGGAAGAAACCCATATCTTATTGATGAAAGGTCTTGGTGAATTCTTGTTCTCCTCCGCAAGTACATCGATTTCGTATATTCACACGCTCAAAATGATGCACGAATGAATGAGAAATTATTGCTCAAAAGTGCACCATTGAAATGGAAAAAATGAAAGAAAAAGTGAGAGTCCCACATTGGTGGGATATGCTTGGTTCAAGTGGTTTATAAAGAACTACCACAGATGCTCTCTCAGGAGCGCGCAGGTGGGGTGCAAATCTTCAGACTTGGGCCTGAATTTGCATGGGCTCGTGTGTACCCGCACCTGCGGACACGAATGCCAGGCCGAAACTTGGACCATAGTAAGCCCAACCTTTTGCTGCGGCCCAGTACAAATTTTTCTTTCTTTTTGGACGGTTTTGCTTCATCAAATGATATAACCTATGTGATTAATGCCCAAAACTGCCAGAATCAATTTGGAAAACGTTTTAAATCTTTTGTTAAAAGTTTTGGACGTTAGTTAAATATTTTTGGGCGTTTTGATTGTGGCTGGCATGTGTAACAGCCATGTTAACATGAGTAACAGCTATGCTAAATGCTCAAAAATGTTTTAGGTTTAATGGACAGGTTTCAGATTTTGCTTATAAGTCCTTCCTTGGAGACGATAAAAAGAGACCTCCTCCTCCTCATTCCACACACTAAAACCGAGAAGCATCTCTCTAGTTTTCTCTCTAGCGCTCTCTCTCTAAATTCTTCGAGTGTTCCTGAGTTCTTCAGTTTTTCTAGCTATAGTTCTTAGAGAATTCAAAAATTTCGTAGCTAGATCTTTTAGAGTGTTAGAGTTCATCGCAATCCAGTTCGTAGAGTGGAGGTGTTGGTGCTTCACCTACTGCTTTTAGTCGTTGTATCCTGGGTTACTGACGCTTGCTAAAGTCCTCAAGTATTCCAGTGGAGGGAGCGAATCAGTTTTAAGGACACTGTGTGCAACTGAAAGAATTTTATTAAATTCTTTATGTTAGGTTGCATATTAGAATTTATTTTATTAAATTCTTTATGCTAGGTTGCATGTTAGAATTTATTTTATTAAATTCTTGATGCTCTTGTTTGCAATATATATAATTCTAGCAGTTTGAATATATATATATATTGCTCTGTTGCTTTGCTATTATTATCATTCTTGGTGTGGAATATTTGTGGAGGAGATTTTGTATTCTGTCTAAGGAGACCGGGTTTGAAGAGGAAGCAACTGTGACCCCTCCATGTCTTTCCTGGGAGTTTCTTTGAAATTCTGTCTAGGAGGCGGGATTTTAAGTGGGACCTGTTTGTGAACCCTCCGGCCTTTCCTGGGAACTAATTTGTACTAAAATTAATAATCTTTGATTGATTAATTTTAGAGATGGCGAACAACAATGCTGATGTTGTCAATGCCGAGAACATGGCTAGTTCTCAACAGTCTACTGTGACATCTGCTGTGGCAGTGTCAGTCCCTGCTGTGGCTCGAGTGCCAAACCCTCTCATGACTCCAATGGTACCAACAGCACACCATGGAGAGAAGCCTGAGAAGTTCAATGGGTTGAACTTCAAAATGTGGCAGCAAAAAATGTTGTTTTATCTGACTACATTGAACCTTGCGAGGTTCTTAACTGAAGAGGCACCAAAAGTCAGAGAAGAAGAGCAAGATTTCCAAGTACTTACTGCGGTGAATACTTGGAAACAATCTGACTACCTATGCCGGAACTATGTAATGAATTGTTTGACCGATTCATTATATAGTGTATATCGTAATAAGAAAACGGCAAAGGAAGTGTGGGAGTCGCTAGACCATAAATATACAACTGAGGATGCTGGTTCCAAGAAATTTGTGGTGGGACGCTTCCTCGATTATAAAATGGTCGACTCTAAAACTGTAATCAGTCAAGTTCAGGAGTTTCAGTTGATTCTCCATGAGATTCAGGCAGAGGGAATGGCACTTTGTGAACCCTTCCAAGTAGCTACTATTATTAAGAAGCTACCCCCTTCATGGAAGGATTTCAAGAGCTATCTAAAGCACAAGCGAAAGGCCATGAGCCTTGAAGACCTTGTTACCAGGCTTCGTATTGAAGAAGATAACAGACGTGCTAAAAAGACAGGAGCCTCGTCTAGTACGTCTGGGGCAAAGGCAAATATTGTTGAGCATGATCAAAGCTCCAAGGCTAAGAAGAACAAGCTAAAGAAAGGGTCCAAGCTAGGACTTAAAGGCGGAGTGGGCAAGAAGCAAAAATTCCAAGGAAAATGCTTTAACTGTGACAAGATGGGTCACAGGACGTCAGATTGCCGACTTCCAAAGAAGAAGAAGAATGAAGTCAACTTGGTAGATGGCATCACAAAAGATGTAGAAGACATAAGTCTGTCTGCAGTCGTTTCTGAAGTCAACCTTGTTGGGTCCAATCCAAGGGAATGGTGGATTGACACTGGAGCATCAAGACATGTTTGTTCTGACAAGGGCCTGTTCACAACCTTTGAACCAGTAGAGAATGGGGAGAAGCTCTTCATGGGTAATTCTGCCACCTCTGAAGTACAAGGTCTGGGCAAAGTAGTGCTAAAGATGACCTCTGGGAAGGAACTGACTTTAAACAATATAATGTATGTACCGGATATCCGTAAGAACCTTGTGTCTGGTTCACTTTTGAATAAGCAGGGATTCCGCATGGTATTTGAGTCAGATAAATTTGTATTGACCAAAAATAGTCTCTTTGTGGGAAAGGGATATGAATATGGGGGTGTTTAAACTTAATGTAATGACTGTAAAGCCCAATATCAATAAAGCTAGTTCATCTGCTTATTTGATTGAGTCCTATACTTTATGGCATGGTAGACTAGGACATGTTAATTATGATACTATACGTAGATTAATTAACTTGAATCATATTCCTGATTTCCAAATTGATACAAAACATAAGTGTCAAACTTGTGTTGAGGCAAAATTGACAAGGTCATCTTTTCAAACCATTGAAAGAAATACTGAACCCCTTGATTTAATTCACAGTGACATTTGTGATTTAAAATTTGTGCAAATAAGGGGAGGCAATAAGTATTTTATTACTTTTGTCGATGATAGCACAAAATATTGTTATGTGTATTTGCTAAAATCCAAGGACGAAGCAATAGAGAAGTTTATTCTCTATAAGAATGAGGTTGAAAATCAACTTAATAAGAAGATTAAGATGATTAGAAGTGACCGTGGTGGAGAGTATGAATCACCTTTTGGTGAATTCTGTGCACAACACGAAATAATACATGAGGTCACTCTGCCTTATTCACCTCAGTCAAATGGCATTGCTGAGAGGAAAAATCGTACCTTGAAAGAAATGATGAATGCATTACTGTTAAGTTCTGGGTTGCCTCAGAACATGTGGGGGGAAGCTGTTTTAACAGTTAATTACCTTTTAAATAAGGTACCCCGCAAGAAAGAAGAAAAGACACCTTATGAATTGTGGAAAGGTAAAAAGCCTTTCTACAAATACTTGCGAGTTTGGGGATGTCTTGCTAAGGTATTGGTACCTATACCTAAAAAGGTGAAAATAGGACCAAAGACAGTAGACTGCATTTTTATTGGTTATGCACATAATAGTAGTGCTTATCGGTTTCTTGTGTATGAGTCACAAATCCCAGACATACACAAGAATACAATAATGGAATCGAGAAATGCATCGTTCTTTGAACATGAATTTCTGTATAAATCCAAGGGAGAACCTAGTTCATCTAAACGAACTTATGAGGCTATCATTGAGGATAGTCAGGACCAAGAACAA